>CAJHQP010009875.1:0-20652 GCA_905132765.1 Moricandia arvensis
ACAGTTTAGCCATGATATGAAAGCACGTTCCCTCAGTCCATACAAGATGGAATGCCATCTGAAATGAACCACACTCTCTCTCCTTACTGCTATTGTAGTCCGCAACAAAACATCACATTTCCTGAACCCTGCTTGTCTTCTCTCTTTCATGTGGAATATGTGTCTGATTAGATGCTCCTCAAATCCAGCTCACCCGTGTTAGACAACTTTGTTTCAGATTGGTTAGCGTCTTAAATTGTGTCCACTATCAAAACGTCCTAGATTTTTTTTCTTGTACTCATATGTCTTAACGGAACATTTCGTTGGTTTGATTAACTTGTTCCTCGTTCCATCAGATTACTTGTAACTAACATAAGTTTCTAATCAAGTTATAGCACTCGTACTTCAAATCTCCAATTTTGTTTTCCAGTTTTTCAAGTATTATCTAGTTGTCCAGTGTTTTTCTAGTATTGCACAAAGTATTACTGATTATTCACATGTTCTACCAATAAAAACAACGCATCAAATTATATTTGTTAATTGTTACCTATTCGTGCTCTTATTCTGCTGGATTGGGTCCTCTCGTTCACATTATCTCTCTCTTACTTCTCCACATCACCATCACCATTAGATTCATCAACATTACTACTCATCATCAGATTCCTCTACATTGTTTGCTAGCTCCTCTCCACTTCTTCTTCTCAATCTTCTTCTTCTTCTTCAGCGTTTCATGCTCTTCATTAGAGCCATCAGGCTCATCTATAGTGGTTCATCAGAGGTAGTATCCTACCCTTCGTTGTCTTCATCAGAGGCAGTCGATTTCTCTTCAATGTCGTTCGTTTCATTGTCCTGGGATTCTCCACTCTGACTCACCGGAAGAGGGGGAGGAGCCCTGAGGATGATCAGATTAGCTCATTTCAGAGCCGTGTTTCTTCAACGCCTTCACAGCATCCACAAGAAAATTTATAGGATCCAAAGGCATCATTTCAGTTTGCTCTGTCGTCGCTGTCTTTTTCTCCAGAGCCATCGATGAAGGGGTGGAGAGGCCCGTCCTTTACAACTTCATTCTAACAGGTTTGTCCTTTTGCCTTCTTCACAGACGACTTTGCCTTCTTCTCCTCTTTTCTTGTTGGATTCTCCTTCCTCTTCTTACTCCGTCTCGTTTCCCACCATCTTTACTGAGTTTCGTCAGAGTCTCGTTTCGTCGGAGTATTCTTCCGTCGGAACGAGAAAGTTGAAAAATTGAGTTGAATTCGATTTGGGAATTGGAAATTTGGAAATTAGGGTTTGAGATTTTTCTAAAACCAATAGATTATAAATTGGAGAGTGGTTAGTATGGTTAAATCACCAACCTTTTCATTGTTTCTTTATGTGTTACTTCGATTTATTTTACAGATTTTGAGTCACTGATCCTCTATGTTCCATTGTATTTTCCTTACAACATGGATCATAAGGTATTGTTTGGTCTTTACTTACATGCTATGGTAGATAAAAAACAGAGAATGTGGGATGTCATAGATGATTGGGAGGAACAAAAAGATGAAGTTGAAGTTAAGTTTAGTTTTTTTTTACCATCACTCTGCCGTTCTTCTTCTTAGATTACGTTTTAGTTAATTTTTGTTTTTGTTTCCAGCTTGGCGCTGTGAGAATATGGTGGTGGGTTTTTTCTTGGAGGTGTGCCATGGAGTGAAAGAGTTCTCTCTATTGCTTCCCAAGTTTTGAACGAGTATGAGCAAGCTTTGCATCTCTTTGTCTTTCAGAACTTCCCTCGTAGATATATCTGCATCAGACTTGACAAAGCCTCTCATGAGTAAGGATCCTTCACATTTCTATTTAGCCATTTGCAAAAGCAGCACGTTTGAGAAACTAAACAAAGCTTAAATCTTTGATTTTTCCTTGTGTAAAAGATATGGATGAGCTAGAGGAATTTATTAGAGAATATAGAAGAGATTAGATGTTGGCAGGGGATGCAAAATTAGTCCCAGGAGGATATAGTCCTCGAGGTATAAAAATAGTATTTCCTTTGTGAATCAACAACTGCTGACATCATTTTGTCTTAAAACTTGACTTATCTATTGTTGAAGGTATCATCTCCAGGAGAAGAGAGACTGCTGAAAGTTCTAGAGGACCTACAATCGATTCAAGGGGATGCCTATGGCAGTAAGCTACGAGGAGGAAATAAGGAAAAATCAAAGATTAAAATTTTCTTTGCTGAGGAGGCAATGTCGAAGCTGCTGAGGAGATTAGGTTTAGATTAAGTTTAATTAAGATTAAATTTAATTATTTTTTTGTAATTAAATTTTATTTACAAATCAATTTTAATTTAAAAATCAATTTTAGTTTATAAATTGTAATTTAAATTTTAATTTGATAAATCAGTTTTAATTTATTTGGCTCGAAGAGAATAGAAAGTTTTATTCCTTTCGCAAGAGTAAGGATCTAAGGTTAATGCGTATCAATAAGTTGAAAACAACTTCGTAAATCTTTTTATTTTTATAAATGAAAAAATCCTTTCAGTAATTTTACAATGGAAAAGAAAATTTTGGTAAAATTGTAAAAAAAAATTTGAATCAAAAGTCTATCATGCGTCGAGCCGATAACATCATGCGTCGAGCCGATAACTCGAACGCGTTCGGTCTGTTTTTGAGAAAGAATCACAGTGTTACCTTACTTTCACCATGATACGGACTCCAAGTTCTTATGACAGAGCATGAGGAAATTTATCATCAATATTCTAATGGGAATGGAAACCAGAAGCACAACCGAGGTCTTCGTAGTCCAAAATAATCAAACCATCAGTTTTTATGGTAAATAATAACAAACAAAAAGTGTTATTAAAAGAATATTAATTACATATTAAAAGTGTTATATTAAACTATAATACAGTAGCAGTACAAATAACCGCTAATCAAATGTGTTCGACCTATTATCGGCAGCTGATGATACAACGTACCTAATAACGCTATTGTATTGTTACATAGCGTTTCTGGTATTATTAATACTCGATTTTTTTCTGTAATGATTCTATAGATATAAAGGAGGATTGTCTACGAAAATGCATTTAACTTCAAGTCGAATGCTTGTAAACAAAGTTAAAAGGGTGAATATGAGAAATTAATGATGGTTTCTAATTGAATGACAATTTTGAATCTGACTTATTAAAAAGAATGGGATTTTTTATTTTCAAATTATTTGGAAACCAATATGATATTTTGTTATTATTTGAAAATAGTTAGTTAAATCGTACTTTTCTTGAATATTTGACACTTCTAACAAATTTTCTATATTTTATTCTAGATACTATTTTTAACAGTTACCTCTTATTATAATGTATGTTGGACGAAGACCAAACATTATAGAATTTTTATTGAGTTTATTCAAATGATAGATACAAGTAACTACAATGAGCGGCAATCATTTATTATTATAAAAAGCAAACTTGCGTACGTGAACCAAACAAGCCAGAAAAATAAGAACAAAAACTACAGAAAGGATGGACTAATGATCTTTTTTTTACTAAATGAATTAATGATCTTTTACTTCCTATTTGGCGCATTTTTATGTGGAGATCGCAAATCCCTGATCTTCTTTTCTTTGGAAAGTATTCCTGCTAACCTTCACAGCCGAAATTTAAATATATTAAGAGAACATTTATAATCATGTAAATATGAATGATACTGATATCAAATGCAAAATGTATGTCTCATACTTTATAAGGGCTTTTTCATTGGTCACTTCATAAGCATTTTCGTTACAGCCCGACTCAAGATTGACTCTTGAAACAGGTTTCTTGAGTAGTTCATCTCCTGTCTTGCAAAGAAGGTTGAGATTCTCGACGGTAGAAATATCAACAGAAGCAGCATCCCCGTTTAATGTATCATCCTGTATAATTGAAACCGTTGTTAGAAAATATGGCATCGAATAAAAGTGAAAGGTTAGTAAGCTTATTTTGGCACCTGGATTCGAATATAGTTAACTTCAGAATGAAGAGCTCGAAAGACAGCAGAGAGATGAAAATCAACCATATCCGAACTAGCTTGCATGAAAGCATCAATGAGTGGTGTAGAGTTGTCGTGTGTTAACCAACTTAACATTCCCCAACCAGCTACTTCATTTGCACTGAATTTCTCTTCTGATTTACGAGTTCCAGTTCCAAGAGAAAGCACAAGAAACCTTCCGTAATCATTTGGTCTTATCGGGAAAAAGTCACTGCTCCCACTTGTTATCTCTTTTGTCACCTCCCCAATGGCCACCAAAGCCTATATAATATATATGATATACTATTTATACAATCCTTCTTTAGATATTAATGCCTGGATGGTTATTTTTGGCCAACTAATGCCCGAATGGATATAAGAAGTTCCATATATTAAAATAAAACAAAGGCTCAGATTTTTTATTCGTCGTGTTTCAATATTATAATATAATTAGTATATTAAAATATGAAAACCCAAGGCTAGAAAAGCAAAATTTTAATTCTGTCCCCGTACATGCTAGTTTAAGGTGATAGATAATTTCATTAATTTTAAAATATTGTTAAGATAAAAGTTTAGTAATGTCAATGTTTATCTTATACAAACCCTACTACGACGGAAAACAACAATCAAGACCATGAAAATGCTAGACTAAATTTGTAGACTACCCATTATTTTCTTATTGTTATAGCATACATAGTTTGTTTTAATCCATGTTGAAATCCTACTACGACAATAATTTCGTATCTCTAGTAATTTACCGGATTGTTAGCCGCAACTCCCCCGTCAATAAGATTGTATTCTTTTACGTTTCCAGCTGAGTCTTGAGTTTTGAAGAAATGGGCAGGCAAGTATGTAGGGGCTGCTGAAGTTGAGATGGTTATGTCAGCGAGGGTTGCGTTCTTGAGAGGCTTTTTCTTCACCTAACAGATAGTTATCTTTATTGTATATTTGAACACATGGTAGTAACTTTATAGACATAAATAAGCTAAACAAACCTCGTAACTACTAAATATAGTAGGTTGAAGATGCTTGATATCGAACGTTGGAATGACAATGTTGGTAAGTGTTTGATGCAACCTTGTATCACCCAACTTGGCATGAATAAGTTGATGAAGGTATTCACCGTCATACTTGGGACCAGTCAAGGACTTCACCAAGTTCCTGGTGGCAGAGAATGGGAAATGATCTTGAGGAAAGATTTTTGGACAATGCTCAAGATAAAATTCTCTAATCTCAGAGGCTGCAAACAATGGCCGGCCTTCCTTGCTAGGAGCAGTTAGCATGGCTGTAACCAGACCACCGGTGCTTGTTCCTGCCATAACATCAAAGTAGTCTGCAAGCCTCGCTTCTTCTCCGTCCAGTTTCTGCTCAGCCATGTATACATAGAGTTACAACATGTCAATAACTCCATATAAAAAAAAAACCATATAAAAATACTATATTGAAATTTTTTATTAACTCGAAAGGTCATTACTAAAGTTAACAAAATAGAAGTGTTATAGATATAATATATAGTTAGGTAGCACAATTATACCTGAAGTTCCGATTCCAGAAAAGCGAGGATAGTGGCAGGAATAATCCCTCTAATGCCACCACCATCGATACTGAGGATTGTGACTAAGTTTCCATAAGTTGGGGGTTGAAGTGGTGATTTTGGGCTCTCCATTTGCATATAACAGAAGGCACTGTATCAATACTTGAGAAGATATAACTTTGATTGTGAGATATTATGTGGTTTACTTTATTGTGAGATATTATGGGAGGTTAACAAGCTCTATGTATTTATAGGACAAAAGTAACGTTCGACTAGGTCTTCATTCTTAGTATATTTACTCGTCAAAGTAACTTGTAGCTTCGTCCATTTGGAGCTCCAATCTTATTGGTTATTCTTTATTTTGTAGACAACATGGAGTTTTCGTGAACCTCTTTTCTTCCTCATTTGGACCATGTCAACCCCTTTATAACCTAACTACAATATTTTTATTGTTGAAAGGATATAAACTTACCGAGTTTCGGGGTTCTTGACTTCCTGTGGTGTATCCATATCACTTGAATACATTTTTTCTTCTATTTTTTTATTTCAAATAGTAGTAGGTTCAGATCCCTGATCATGAGAAAACACATCTAAAGCACTCTTCTAGTCACTGAGAGATGTTTTATTGTGTCCCATGTTGTAATATATTTGTCTAACATTCTCCAACACTAAATCTTTGTAAACAACGAAAGCATGGTCAATCGGTCATCGAAGGTACTTAAATTTAATTCTTCTCATTATTTTTGGGTAAAGACAGGTGAGTGACGAGAGATTTGAAAATATCAAAGGCGGCGACAAATAGAAAGTTACAAAATATATCTTTTCTCGCAAAAGTAAAAGTCACTACGGTTACAGCCGCCACGCCCGCCACACATTACTTATCCCATTATTTCAACATTTTTGCGTAATGTACATGTTACTTGAATATGAAAAAACAAATTTAATAATGAAAGAAATGAAAAGATCCGACTATTGTGTCAGAGATTCTCAGTTCAAGTGACAATTGGGACAGAACTAATATTACATGAGAAAATCGGTCAATTCCTACGTCAACAGGAGCTAACTTTCTCGATCAGTACATAAATTGTCCCGATCAATACATAAACATGTTATCTGTGCGAAAATATACATCAACTAGTAAAAAATTCAATTTTCATACATGAAATTTTAAAATTTGGTTTTAACATATATTGACTTAATTTTCGTTAGTCAAATGTTAAGTTGTCGTTAACATATAACATAAAATTAGCCAATTCATACATCAACATGAGCCAACGGTCCCGATCAATACATAAACATTTCACCTATGCGAAACATGGATAAATTAATATAGAAAAATTAAATTCAACAAATGAACTTTCAAAATCTGGTTTTAACATCCATTGACTATCTAACATTACCGAATTTAAATTGTTTGTCGCCTGTAGATTAAGTAAGGTTTTTATTGTATTATGTGGTAATTAAACCGTATTACATGGTAAATGACTGAGAAATTTAAATCATTTAGGACAAATGATTTTGTTTTCGTGTAACTCATTAGTTAGTTTTTTTTGCTTTAAGTTTTTGCTCTTTGAAATTTTTGGCAAAAAAAAACTAACACATAGAAAACAATAGAGTACAAAATTAAACAAAGAAAAACAAAAAATGTCTAGATTATCCCTTCTTGTTTCTCTCTGTTCAACTTTTTCATTTGTTGTCTTCCCTCAGCTACGTTTTTTCCGGAAAAAGACAAAAAAAATAAAGAAAAAAACTAACTAATGAGTTACACGAGAAAGAAATCGTTTGGCCTAAATAATTTATTTTCAGTCAATTACCACATAATATAGTTTAATTACCATATAATATAATAATATTTTATTTAATCAACACGTGACATACCTTTATATTTGGTAATATTTGACTAGTGAAAATTAGATCAATGTATATTTAAACCAAATTTTGAAAGTTCATGTATTGAATTTAATTTTTTTTAATTAATTGACGTATGTTTTTGCATAATTAATGTGTTTATGTATTGATGTGATTGTTGATCATTGTTGATGTAGGTATTGAATGATATTATGTTACATTTTAATCACAACTTCACGTTTGACTAGCGGAAATTAGGTTAATGTATGATAAAACCTAATTTTGAAATTAGGTTAGCTCTGGGTATGATGCTCACTGACGATCCAGTGTCGTATAGGGCATTGGGAAAATCGTGGCTTTTGATCATACGTGGCACAACAAACTTCTCAGGATCACTTTTCTTCTTCAGAATGATCCTCGGCTTTTTCCTGGGATGACTCTCAATAGCCTTAATGACAATCATAGGCTCTGGTGTACCCGTTTTCTGCTTTGGAGTTGCCATGTTTCTGACTTTTGGTAAATGAACTTATTTTATTTCTGCGTACCGTCGATCGACGCGACTATCTCTCCGTCGAACAATGATGGAAGATTTTCCCGATTCTGCCAACTTCTCATGGACTGTCGATTGATTTCCAGCCGCTTATGTCGATCGATGCCCATATGAACAGCTGGATGAACTCAAATTTTCTAAACGGTATCCTCCCTCTTGTAGCCTTTTTCTCTTGGCTTCTACCAAAAATCATCATCAATCGCAACATTGACGTGAAGGTTCTGTCCATATTCTTCCTTCTCCCTAACCATAGCCTTGTATCACGTATCCCTGATTCTCCAGCTCCTTCACACGGGTGTCGAGGTCTTCAATCTTTGTGTTTAGGTGGAGGTACAAGGAATCTATCTTCCTATTGAAATCTATAGTCATCTTCTGCTGTTCATCCAGTACTTTGTCAAACATAAATTCGATCCATGGTCTTCTGATTGGCCTCAAAATCTCCATGCCTCTAGTAGCTTGGGCCTTAGCTTCAGGTTGAGCTAATGCAACGTTTACTTCTGCTTCTATATCAGGGATTACAACCCCTTCTTCGTCTATCTTTTGACCTGCTGCATTACGCAGATGACCGTTGAGGTCATGCAAGTCTCCATTCTCATTTTGAACCACTACAATAGGTGCGACCGTCGATAGATGTGGGTATGATGTTGTCGATCGATGCTGAGTGATCAATATTGGTCGATGCTAGAGTTCTGATGTCGGTCGATGTTGTACGTAAAGAAGTGTCGGTCGATGATGTCCATAAAGAAGTGTCAGTCGACGCTGAGTAGATGTTGTCGATCGATGCTTGACGTCTTTCTTTGCAGATCATACGTTCGATTTCCTGTGGGTCTGAGAATAGTAATTTTTGTCCTTTATTGCTTTTGGTACTCTTTTCCATGCACCTGAAAAACAAAGAAAAGAAAAAATTTAGTAACTTAAAAGTAAGAACAAACCTAGACTAAATCCTAAAAATTATATCTAATGTCGATCAATGCTCCCCGGCAACAGCGCCAAATTTGACATGGTATGTTTATTGTTCTAGCAAAATATAAATATCCTAAACAATTAACTATCAAATTAACCCTTAATCTTAACACACAAAACAATACTCCTTCCAAGAGAAAACATGTGTAGTACTTAGGGATCAAATCCACAAAGAGTAATGACACACAATAGATTTTTTATTTCTAAAAACTAAATCTGTAGAGAATCCGTTACCCCCCTCTCCCCTCCAATTGTTACAGAATCAATATTTTGTAGGGAAATCCATCGAGAATTATAACAACTATTAACAAATAATTTGTTTTTGGTATTTTGTCAAAAGTTTCATGACTAACATTTTTTTCTCGGGAATCCGTGGGGAATTCTCGATGAGCCAATTTTCACTGGGAATTCCCCACGGTTAATGCCTACGAAAATCTGGATTTGCATTTTGAAAATCTCAACCAAATTTTTCGGTGCGAATTCTGTCGGGAATCACTTTGCTTTCTTTCGTGCTTGACATATGGAAAGACCTCCCTTTACTATAAATTTTCCATTTCACTCAGAAGTAGGAGAAAAACGCGATCCAAAGACCAAAAGTTGTCTAAATATGAGAAATGTGTTCTTACTGTAAACAGAAACAAAATGATTTCCTGGATTAATTATCCCTAACAAACAAGATTGAGCCAGTCCCATCTGTTATTCTTCATATGAAGCAAGGTCTTAAAGTCATCGTCATTATTAGATGTAATTTTGTCTGAATGTTTTACTTTTCCGCTTTGATTAGATAGTTTTCGGTCAATATCAAAGAAAATTTAATATGAAGAAAATATAAGATTTGTATTATCTTTTTATAATTCTCTCCGTTTTAAATATATTTACTAGACTAAAGTTGAATGCATTAGTTTGGACACGTTCCAACATGTTAAAAGTTTTCAAACTGTAACATTCCAACATTTTAAAAGTTTTCAAACTGTCACGTTATAAAAAACCAGCATGTAACGGTTGTATAGTTCAGTTTAACTTTAATTCATGATATTTTGAGAGTTTGTTTCAATAGTTGAAACGTGTCAAAACTGATGTATAAAAATGGAAAGGAACTAACTTTTAAAGGAAATATATATTAGGTAAGATTTACTTCCAGTTTTAATTCTACTAATTTGAAATAGTTATCCATTTTTGAAATGTGGACTATCATTAGTTCAGTGCTTTGTATTAAAAGGATTTTTATTAGCTTATATGTATTCAGTAATTTTGACATCCAATCAAAATCATGTATACTGGATTATTTATTTAACAATTATCGCCAGAATAGACATATTATTCACTTAACATTTTACATATACTACTTTAACATCTGTGTTTAACTTAATACATTGACAAACAGCAAGAAAGAAACGGGAAGATCTAATGGAATATCTTTTGCTAAACTTGTCTTTTCTCATCTTCTTCATCTTTTCTCTTATGCATTTAGTTGGTAGATGGAAGTGCAAGTTTAACTTACCTCCAACTCCGGCATGGTCGCTACCGGTAATTGGACACCTTCACCTCCTCAAACCGCCGCTCCACCAAATACTACACTCTCTTTCTCAATCTCTCGGTGGGGTTCCAATATTTCGCCTCCGCGTGGGCAACCGTGTTGCGTTTGTCGTCTCTTCCTTCTCCATCGCTGAAGAATGCTTTACCAAGAACGACATCGTTTTGGCTGATCGACCAAAATTCACTTTCGGGAGACTCGTCGAGTACAACTGCACCACTATGGCCACTACATCTTACGGTGATCACTGGCGGAATCTGCGTCGTATAGGCGCCATAGAGATCTTCTCGTCCCATAGACTTGATAGCTTCTTATCCATCCGTAAGGATGAGATTCGACACTTGATTTTGAGTCTCTCCAAGAACTCTTTGCATGTAAGTGAACTGCTGTCTACATGTATATATTTTGTCATTTTATGATTCGTAGTTTTCTTCTCAAAACTAGTTGCAATTTAGATCATTGTTCTTCTACATTAGTTTACGTTCAAAAACTTTTTATTGGCTATGCTATTTATATATTTGATTTATTAATCTTAACAGTTCTTATTCCTAACCATTTGTTTTTTGCTATAATATATATTCAGGGGTTTGCAAAGGTGGAGCTGAGATCATTGTTTGGGAACTTCAACATCAACAATATTCTCAGAATGATAGCAGGAAAACGATTCTATGGAGACGAAGCTGAGGAAGGCGATGAAGCAAAACGCGTGAGGCAGTTGCTTGACGAAGCAGTATCCAGAGCTGGTGTAGGTCACGCTTCTGACTATGTTCCGTTCCTGCGTTGGTTTACTAGTTATGAGAAAGGTGTCAAGAAGTTGGCGGTCCGGGTCGATGAGTTTCTCCAAGGACTATTGGATGACAAACGTGCACAAAAAGAAAAGGGTAACACTATGATTGATCACTTGCTTTCTCTCCAGGAAACTGAACGTGATTATTATACGGATGTCACTGTCAAAGGACTCGTAGTGGTAAGTATTAAGAAATTTCTTTTAATGTAAAGTTGCATAATGATTAGTGCTTGATTTTTATTTGGATAGGTTATGATATTCGCTGGAAATGTGACACTAACAAGAACATTAGAATGGGCGATGTTGAATTTGTTGAACCATCCAGAAGTTTTGAAGAAAGCGAAGACCGAAATCGATACGCAAATTGGTTTAGACCGGTTAATAGATGAAACGGATGCTAAAAATCTCCGTTACCTCCAATGTATCATATCAGAGATTTTCCGGCTTTACCCAGCGGCTCCATTACTTGCTCCACATAGGGCGACGGATGATTGTATTATTGGAGGCTACGACTTCCCTCGAAGCACAACTTTAATCGCTAACGTATGGGCAATTCTCCGAGACCCGAATATATGGAAAGAGCCGGAAAATTTCAAGCCAGAAAGGTTCGAGAAGAAAGGGGAAGATCAAAAGTTGATGCCATTTGGGATGGGACGACGAGCTTGTCCGGGGTCTGGACTAGCTCAGCGGGTAGTGAATTTGGCTCTGGGATCGATGATTCAATGTTTTGATTGGGAGAGAATTGAAGAAGAATTTGTTGACATTCGTGAAGCAACCACAATGCGTCCAGCTACACCTTTGCTAGCCATGTGTAGAGCTCGTCCGTTAGTCCATAAGCTTCTCAAAGCTTCTATTGAGATGTAACTCCCTTTCCTTTTATACCTATCTATGTTATCTTGCATGTAACTCTTTTTTTAGTTATGATATCTTGTTTAATCTCGGTCTCCCTTATATTATTGTCTGCGTCGTTTCATTTATTTGATTCCTTATTTAGTAGATGATAATGAAAATAAAATAGGTAAATAAAACATAAAATTATGGTACATCCTGAGTTGATTACTTTTTGGGCCACATTTTGAGTTTCTTTTACACTGAGAGTCGCTTGTAAGATGTGAGGCACATTCACTTGGCTCAAGATAGAGTTTGGACAATTATGTCCTTAATGAGTATGAGGAAAGATTGTGTTTCGTTAGAAAAAAAATGTTCTGTTTCATTGGAAAGAAGTTGTGTTTCTTTAGAGACATTTATTATGTAAGTTTATAGATTATTGTGTTTTATTCTTGACCTTAGATTTACAAGATTTGTTTTAAATCGTAAGGATGAAATTAAAAGTTGAATGGTAAGTTAGTTTGACAAAGACGTGAATTTAATGATTTAAGTGTCGAGGAGCTAAGCATACAAACTCAAAATTATGTATGATTTATGGTCTGTTTTGAGAGGAAATTACATGTAAAAATATTTAGATCATATCTTTAAAATGGAAGTTTGAAGAGATAAAGATGTTTATGTTAAGTAGTTTCTAATTATTTGTTTTATTAGTCATTGCATGTGGATATATACTTGTAGATGTGGAAGTGTATGTTGGTTTGTATAGGAGATAACTACAAAAACAACTAAGTATTTAGAACAACAACGTTGAAAAGAAAGATACACTAATTTAGTTTCTTTAAAATAGAAGAACAACAAATAATCACTTAAAAAACATCTCTTAAAACAACTTAACAATGATGAAGTAGTTCATAGACTTATGAAGTTATTCATAGTCTAAATGTGTGGAGAAATGAGGTGTGATTGGGGAGTTTGAGGATGGACGAGTTGTGGACAAGGAATGTGTGTACGTGGATGCCTTCGACAAAGTTGTGGACATGAGGACTCTGGAAGACAGTTCTGTGGAGTTGAGGAGCATATTGAAGACTGGTAAAGAACTCTTGACCAATTGACAACACAAGTGGACAAAACTCCCATGATGCAACCTCACCCATCCACGCTACACCCATCCACACGTCATCGTTTCATAGACCACCAGCTCACATAGACATCATCTCCACATCTCCACATCGCCTGTCCACACATCGCATGTCCACAACCTACATATCCACACATCGCATGTCCACGAATACGTCGAAATATTATCCCGCTCATCAAGGAGAATGAGTTTATCATTGGCATCGCTTGAAACAAAAAGGTTACTCTAGAAACTAAAAGTCAAATTGAAGGTCATCCAAAAACTAATAAGTCGAGTTGAAGGTTATCCAGAAACTAAAAAGTCGAATTGTAAAAAAAAATATATATTCTCTACAAACTGACCTTGGAGATTGATGAATCCATGTCGAGATTTTTCAATTTATAGGATCTCCGCTTCGTCATGCCGTTAGATTGATGAAAGAAAGGATGCATATTGGATTAGAGTGTAAAGCCACTTTCGAAAAGATTGGTTTAAGATCTGTTCAGATTCTCACTTTTGTTTGTCGAGATTCAATTAGATTTATTAAAGACTCTGAGTTTTATGAGCTTTAAGTCGAAAAAGAATTTTATGTTTTTTTTGGAGAATGCTTCATCATTCTTGTTCAGCTACATAGAGTTTATTTTAGGGGCGTAAGAGTCTTTTTCACTTGTCAATGTGTCTATCCAATACTAAGTGTCTTAAAGTGTACTATGAAAGTGGGAAAGTGGTTCCAGATGTAAAACATTCTCTTATTTAAAAGGTGTTTTGTCCTTTCACAAATATCTATTATTATTACTAGGAAAAGAACCCATATGATATCGTACGAAAATTCATTTTATGAAAAAAATACGTCTGATTGGACATTATAATATATGTTAATTTATATTAGTATAATCTTTCTTATTTATAATAGTAACTTGAATTTCCATAAAAAAATTATAAAACATTAACATTTACTATATTAACATAATAATTAAATAAAATCATTTAATTACTATACTGACATAATAATTAAATAAAGTTTTTATAAAACATTAACATTTACTATATTAACATTTACTTTTTTTGAAATTATTAATGGTTTTTATTGAAATTTTAAATTATATAGGATAAAGAATTATTGAGATATAAATACTCTAGAATTGCATCGGTTTCTCAATCAAAAGCTCTAAACTTAGCTAACATATAAGAATAACAAATACAGCTCTTAATTTTTACATATGTTTGTTCAAAAATCATTGAAAATCATTTACGAGTGAATCTCTCTATTTTTTAGTTTGTTTGTGATTGTTGATTATCAACCCCAACTTCTTATATAGATAACAAAGATTGCAATGGTTGATAACCAAAGATTGGAATGGCTGAAAGCCTAAAACCAAACATTGCAATGGTTGATAACGGTTGGTAACCAAGCAATGCAATAGTTAGCTAGAGGTTGTAATGGTTAACACCAAAAGTTACAATGGTTTATCACTAAATAATGCAATCAACAACAATTGCAACTATTCATCACCAAAGATGGCATTGATTCTTCACTAGTAATTATATTCACCAATAGCACATACATTTCATCTAAACGATGATTGTAGTATTTTTTAAAGAAAAAAAAAACTAAATCTAACGGTGGAGTTTATTTTTAACTTTTAATTTAATAGATAATTCTTTGTTAAGGATGTTGAGTACATAGTTTCACTTAGCAAAGGATGTGTTCATTCTTTGACAAATTGTATTTTCGAAGAACTTAACCATTAAAAATTTCATTGAATTTTTTCGTAATAGAAAAGTTATATATTTTCAGAAGTTTAACCATTAAATTCTTTCCTAATATAAACCTTTTTGAAACTCATTCACAAAAAAATATGTTCATTTATCAAAGAGTTATATCTTTTCAGAAAATTAATCATTGAAACTTTTCACTAAATTCTCTCATAAAAAACAATTATATATTTTCGATAAGATTAGCTATTGAACATTTTTATAATAGGTTAACACCTTAAAACTTTTTTTTACTTGACACCTTTTGGCATCTTAAATTGTGACATTTCAGAAACAATTTATCTATAATTCTGGAATTTAGTATGCAACATTTCAGGCACACACAAATAAAATTCTAAAACATATTAACCATACGGTTCATTTATCCATAAATGTTTTAATGAATTTTTAAAAATTATTGTTCTACTGGTTTTACCACAAAAAAACTTATCCACGATATCACTACTTTGTATTGTTCTACTGCTGTATTGCTGGGCCGTAGAAGTCTTGTTTATCAACTTGTATTGGAAACTGAGTGAACAATTTTTTCGAAATGACGAGGACCGTGGTTTGTTAAATTTGATCTCGGATGTTCCATCACTTCGAGACTGAAAACTGACTTCTGAAGATTGAATAGATGACTAGGTAGCTCGATGAAGTTTTTCATAACTCGTCACCCAAGATTCTGGTAGTTGACGCAGTAATTCTTCGCGCGATATCTGTCGGGGAATTTGAATAGAGTTGGGTTCTTGGGACGTGGATGAGAATTCGAGATATAGTGTTTCATCGGATGAAGGTAACATGATATCAAGATCTTGATCTTGAATTAGGTAGACGATCTGGTGATGTACGGTAGCTACTACACTTTTTCTTGCATAGGCGCTCCGATTAGTTGAAGCTGAACCTTAAGCGTCTTTAAGAGATTTGGGTCTTGTAACGAAACATTGAAGTTGGAAACAATGTATGAATATCTTTACTGCATTTAATGTCGTTTGAAACCGTTCAATGCAAACTTGTTGATAAGACTTTAATCGAGAATTGATTAAAGCTATTCGGGCTATGACCGGTAGACCTTTTATTGAGTGTAAGGTCAAACCGATTCTTACTACACCAAAGGGAAGGTGAGTATAACCATGTTTCTTCTTCTGTGGCTGGAATTTGGCAAGATGCGAAGCTTCTGGACTAGACATACTGCATGACCTTCTGATTGGAGGACCGTTTTATGAGTTCACGAACGCCCTTTACCGAGAAGGCGCTAGGCCTTTTTTTTTGCAAAATATTTATATGGATTCACCAGAGGAAGGGTGGTTTCGGGTAATTGATCGCCCAGAACATACTCGATTTCAAATAGGGAATTAATATTAGAAGGAGAAGAATGGCTTTTACTTTTAGGAAGAGCGGAAATCGCACTGAGAATCTATTGATGAAGACTGTAAAGTAAACATTTAAGAGAGAGAGAGAGCTGTTTTCCAGACTTCTTAAAACAACTAGCCATAAAAATGATTTTATCGACCATAACGCAAGTCTAAAGGCTTTGATACCATTATTGCACAATAGTGAGCGGTGGTCTTATTGACAGACGAGACTTGGTAATTAAAATTGATGACCGATGTAGTGTCAGTATCATTCCATATGCCTGGAAATTACCAAGCCTCGCCTGTCAACACGACGACCGCTCACTACTGTACAATAATGAGTCCAATTGCTTTGAACTTGTGTTCTTTAGATCCAAATGCTTTCTTACATTGACACATGTTTTTATGAGTCACAAAGAGAGAAACCTTCTAAAACATGAATCACTTATCCATTAGTTAACTCATTAGAAACTAAACACCTCTAATTACCATTTTATTGATTACCAAATGTGTTCAGAGTTTTAACAATGAAAAATATTAGGTATACCATAAAATCGCATAATGTTATATAAAATATTATCCTACTAAGAATATTTCTTACATGAAGCCAAATAATTCCGGTACCAAAGTATTATTATGAAATTCTTTAATAATCAAATGACTCAAATCAGAACAGAAGTATACACACATTCAAGATGAAAAGAAATAAGAGATTTATCAATAAAGAATGCAAGTAGACAAGGGTCATTATAGATCAGAACAACTTTTAGAGATTATTTTGTTCTGCATTATTTTCTTATTTTCAAGATGATACAAATATACAATAATGAAACTGATACTATATACATTACCGATGTAGTTTTTTGTCTTTGCTAAATTGTGAGCTTTAATATTTTGACTAGATTTGACCAGCGCTTTGAAAGCGCAGAGTATTTTATGATGAAAATCCATTAACAATATTACAAATGTTATTAATTTGCACATATTTTATCTATTTAAAAGTTTTTTGTATTTAAATCAGCGCTTTAAACCTGACCCGGATTTGCGATCGAGCGTGTAACCGGTGATCCGATATATTATATGGTTAAGGTTTTAAGATATATCCATTATTTTTAATGATAAAACTAGTAAAAATCACTAAATCTTAAAACAAACCGGTTGAGCCGATGGACAACTGATATGTAATTCAATTTGATTTAAGTTATTATTTTTTGAATTTAAAAGTAATTTCAATTTTAATATTAGATATTTAAATACTTATTAATTTTAATTTTATTATATGCTATAACTCTAACTTATTACACAATTTGTTTCCCAAAATAATTTTATTAATGATCAAAATAATCATTTGTTAAAGCTCCTTGCAGAAGGATGGAATACAACTATAATAATGAAATGAGACTTGATTTGGGATTGCTTGCTTTGCAAATAAGTCTTCACAAGTATTTGAAGCTCGGTTCGTCCAAAGGAATATGATGTCTTCAAAATTCTCACTCCATCTCCATATATCTCGTAACCAGTTGCGGACATAGATGTTTGTTGATTTCTTATTGATCAGATTGAAGACATTTTGATTATCTCCTTCAAAAACAACTCTCTTGTATCCTTGGTTCCAACAGTTCATTATTCCAAAGAACAAAGCCTCGAGTTCACTCTCTAAAGCATTGTGGGGTAATTTTTTTAAAGCTTGACCTGCGCCTTTATAAGATCCAGACGTGTCTCTGATTATCCATCCTGCTTTAGCCGGTAAATTATTAGTAATATATGAGCCATCATAGCATTTCACGTACTCTAGTTATGGGTCTTTGCCATTTGTTGTGTTTCTCTTGTCTTTGTGAATTTGACTTTCTTTCATTTCCATCGTTTTCCAAAAATTGGTATGCATCAAGCCACTCCTTTGTATCAGAATAAGCAGCTTGTAGTGTTGCTTTCCAGCTGGTAAGTTTTTGTTGAACATCATTTTATTTTTTGCATTTCCAAATTCTCCATAAAGTCCACCATGAGGGATGACGTAGATGATCCGGTAGATTTGGAGCTCCTGAAATAATGTATGAAGTTTATCATCAAGAGACATATGTGGCTGGAAAGGAACAATAGTAGGCAATCCCGAAGCTCGCCATATTTGTTGTGCATAAAAACATTCAAAGAAAAGATGTTCTTCAGTTTTCTCTTGATGACAATGTGGCATCTGATCAACTAAGTGACATGTCGCCTTTGTAAATTACTCCCAAGAGCCAAGGACTTTGTAACCATCCTCCATAAAAAATGTTTTAATTTCATTGATATTGCCAATTCCCATATCAATTATTTTAGATGCATATTCCCCGGTGGAGGTTCAATTGTTTAAGTTCTTTCTTATATTATTTATATGAAATGGAAAAATAAAGAAAACATATTTTAAAATGTTACTATATTTTCTAAATATGATTTTTTCTTATATTTTAATATAGCATATAATTATATATTAAATTTTAAAATAACAAAATGTTCCCATATGTCCGTGCTTTGCACAAATTATTGCTTTTGTTTTGTTATATGTGGGTTTATACAAAATTGATTGAGAAAAGTGAATTTAGACTTAGTTTTTTTCCGAAAAAGACTTAGATTATATAGTTTTCAGAAAATTAGGGTTTCGTTTTTATAATCTATTAATTTTCAGAAAATCTAGTATTGTAACCACGAATATTGCTATTGTGGTTAATTATAAACTACTTACCATAAAATCGTTTTACAAATCTTAAGATTAATAAACACGATCTATAGTCTTACCATATATATATGTTAAGATGTAAGGTTTTTTGTTATTAATAATAATTGTGTTAGGCTTAAGTATACGATATAGTTTGATTTATTTGATTTAATTATATTGTATAGTTATTTTTAAATTTTCTACCTAAAAATAAAGTGGGATCCAACTTTGTGTTTCTTGATTACAAGGAAATAAAATTCGATAATACTAATCAAAATACTTAAACTATAACATTACAAAGATAGTGAACTTTAATATAAAACAAATTCGAATAAAGAAAAAATGTGTATCATATGCCAAAAGAAACCAAACAAACAATTAGATATCAGAAATATTGACTAGTTAGTATCTGGAGAGCAACTTAAGAGCATGAACAAGGGGGATTCTTAAAGGGGTTCCTAGTGGGTGAGATCCGCTAAATCACTTAAAAACCAACTCTTAAATCTCCTAATTAAGAGGGGTTCTTAGTTGGGTTTTTGCACTGTTCATTAGTTCCACTGGCACGTGGCGGCCCGCGATTGATCCGTTTTTTTTTTCTTCTAAAAAGAGAAAAAAAAAACCTAAGAGTCCCTATCCTCTAAGAGCATCATTACCCCAGAACCCCAAATGTTGGAGTTCTTTAATTTTTTTTTCCTTTTTTTCTGAATAAAAAATAATAATAATAAAAACGAACCAATCGTGGGTCGCCTCGTGTCAATAAGGCCCGCAAACAGTTTAAGAAACTCTCTAAAACCAGTTCTTAGTGAGATCCATGAACAGTGCAAGAAACCCTCTTAAAACCCTGTGATAATCATGCTAAATATAAAAGAGAGTGCGTTGATGTTTTCAGGGGACAAAAGACGAAGACTGGAAAAGTCAACTCGAGTCTTCTTCCAATCGCATATTATCATAGTCTCTGTTTGATCGGTCATCTCATAGGAGACTTCTATCTTAATCCTCTTCAGCACAGTCTCTTACATCCCTCATTACTCTCACCATATACTTCTCACTAGTCACACTGCTCTCTAGATTTTCGCCTCAAGAGTTTGATGGAGACCATCTCTGTTATGCGAAGACATAACTGTCTCTCTCTTAATGAGATAGTGGTCATTATTCTTCTTTGCTCGTCACACTCTTTCTGCTCTCATATCTCCATATATCAATCTTCGCCCGAGAAGTTTTACGTCAACATGTGGGTCGGATCTAATGTGCATTTATGGTATAGAGAGTCGAGACCTTTGTCGAGCATATGATCTCCGATATGAGTACTCTGCTGTCTTGCAACGCCAAAGGACGTGAAGCTCAGCAACCAATCTGGATTCAAGGAGCATCTTATGCGACGGTGAGGATATTCAGACAGCGCTCTTCCTATAAGCTTCCAACACTCGACCTGTTGTCTAGCCACTTTGTGCGTCTCCATTTCTCTGCTGCCTCTCTCGACAGAGCTGTTGTAAGCTTCTCGTTTCACAGTTCTGCTACGATGCCTGTTCTACTTATCAACTTCAAAGGGTTCTCGCGGTCAGAATTTTAGTGAGGATCTCAGCGCAGTTGCGGAGTTTCTGCTGTATGATTGATTTGCCACCCAAGTTTCGATATTCGATCGTGTGCCTGAACGTTCCTCTGCGTAGCTCGAATAATCATCAACGACTCAGTTGAACGATGATTCTCTGCTCGTAATGACCGTCGACAATTACACC
>CAJHQP010009876.1:0-20652 GCA_905132765.1 Moricandia arvensis
GAGTTTTTTTCTGCCCGAAAATGTTTTTAACAAGCCTTAAAGGAATCTGTGATTCTTATACATATTCCATTTTCAGGCGCTGTTTTCTTGACATTTCTGTCGAACCAGATTTAAGAAAGAGTGGCATGCCTTCAAGTTTTACTGCTGGTATTGGCTTGTTTTTTATCTCGAGACGAAATCCCGTGCAGCGGTCGGAATCTTATTTGTATGAGTTATGTCTCTTCTGTTCAGAGACAATATCAAGTATATGGTGCGCTAAACCTTCAATGCTGAACCAATGCTAATCTTAAAAAGTTGGTACCTTTTTACATATTCTGAACATATAAACTACCTAAAAATGGCATATCGAGATTTTTTGCCGAAAAATGTTTTAACAAGCCCTTAAAGGATTGTGTTTTCTACTATTCCCATTTGCAGGGCGTTTCTCAGACCTGTCTGTCGAACCCATATTTAACAATAGAATGGTGACAAGCCTTAAGTTTAATGGTATTGGCTATCTCTTACGATCGACAATCACCTGCATCAGGGCGATGAATGCTTATTGTATGAGTTAATATTCCTCCTGGTCGAGAAACATTCATATAGTGGCCTAACTTCAATGCTGAACCAATGCTGACTTTAAAATAGGTGTTCAGCGTACCATTTATACATTCATCTGAACGTTTATAACTACTAAAAATGGCATATCCGAGTTTTTTTGGCCGAAACAATGTTTTTAACCAAGCCTTAAAGGAATTGCTGCTTACTACTATTCCATTTCAGGGCGTTCTCTTGACCTTTTCTGTCGAACACACAATCTTAAAAAAGAGTAGGGGCATAGCCTAAGTTTATGTGGTATTGGCTTGTTTTTTTATCTTCAGATCGAATCCGCTGCATCGTCGATGACATCGCTTCATATGTATCGGTTATGTCTCTAGTCGAGAAAATCATATATGTGGCCTAACTCAATGCTGAACCAATGCTAATTCTAAAAAGGGTTCGTACCTTTTTACATTTATCCTGACCATATAAGCGACTAAAAATGGGCATATCGAGTTTCTTTGCCGAAACATGTTTTTAACAACCTTAAAGGAATGTGCTCTACTATTCCATCATTTAGGCGTTTCCTTGACATTTCTGTCGAACCCGATTTAAAAAAGAGTGGGGCATAGCCCTAACTTTTATTGTATTGGCCTTGTTTTTTCATCATCGAGATCGAATCCGCTGCATCGGTCGAGAATTGCTATATTGTATGATTTATGTCTCTGGTCCAGCAACATAATTATTGTCCTAATGTCAAGCTGAAACCAAGTGCTAATTCTGATTTTAACAAGCCTTAAAGAATTGTGTTTCCTACTATTCCATTTGCAGGGCGTTTCTAGACCTTTCTGTCGAACCATATTTAAAAAAGATGGACATAGCCTTAGTCTTATCGTGGTATTGGCTTAAAATATTTTTTATCTCTAGAAATCGAAAATCCCGCTCACTCGGTCGTGAAGGCTTATTGTATGAGTTATGTCCTGTCGAGAAAATCATATATGGTGGCTAACTACAATGCTGAACCAATGCTAATTCTAAAATGTTCCAGGTACCTTTTTACATTATCTGAACATATAACTACTAAAAATGGGCCATATCGAGTATTTTTTGCCCAGAAAAATGTTTAAATCCTAAGCAATTGTGCTTCTACTAGATCCATTTTCAGGGCCGTTTCTTGACCTTTCTGTCGAACCAGATTTAAAAAAAGAGTAGGGCATAGCCTTAAATCTTATGTGTAATTGCTCTGTTTTTGATCTCGAATCGAATCCGCTGCATCGGCTCGTGAATGCTAATTGTATGAGTTATGCTCTGTCACGAAAATCTATCATATGTGGCTAACTCAATGCTGAACCACATGCTAATTACTAAACAAGGTGTTCGGTACCTTTTTGTTACATTTATCTGAACACTATAACCTACTAAAAATGGAGCATATCGATTTTTTTGACCAAAAATGTTTTTGAACAAGCCTACAAGAATTTGCTTTACATATTCCATTTTCAGGGCGTTGCTGACATTTCTGTCGAACCAGATTTCAAAAAAGAGTGGGCATAGCCTAAGTTTATTGTGGTAATTGGTTGTGTTTTATCCTCGCAGTCGAGAATCCGCTGCATCGGTCGATTGAATGCTTATTGTATGAGGTTATGTCTCTGGTCAGATAATCAATAATATGGTGGCAGATGTGCAGCATGAACAAATGCTAATTCCTTCTCTTGCTTCTTTATTTCTTCATGTCAACACATATTACTTGGAAGACCTTGGCAATCCCGACAGGAGAACCATTCATGATGGATTCACCAACAGATACTCGTTTGAATTCAAGGGAAAGAAGACTGTCTTGGTTCCCTTAACACCACAGGAAGTTCATCTAGATCAGATAGCCTTAAAGAGAAATAAAGCTTCTACAGAATCCAAGATCAACAGCCTGCCAATCTGTTGATTCACCAAAGGGAAGTCCCTTACCTCACTTGCTGATTGTATTTAAAGAATGTTTTAATATAACAAAGCCAGTGCAGGATCTTCCTAGAAATATACAATTTCTTTTGCAGGAATTCAGTGATGTATTTCCAGAAGAAGCTCCCCAAGGCTTACCACCTATTAGAGGAATAGAGCACCAAATTGATTTCATACCAGGAGCTTCACTGCCAAACAAGCCAGCCTATAGAACCAATCTTTTGGAGACAAAGGAACTACAGAAACAAGTCACTGAGCTTATGGACAAAGGACACATACGTGAGAGCATGAGCCCATGTGCAGTACCAGTCTTACTTGTGCCAAAGAAAGATGGGAGTTGGAGAATGTGTGTCGATTGCAGAGCCATCAATAATATCACTGTAAAGTATCGACATCCCATTCCTAGGCTAGATGATATGCTTGATGAATTGCATGGCTCAAGTATCTTTTCTAAAGTAGATTTAAAAAGTGGGTATCACCAGATTAGAATGAAAGAAGGTGATGAGTGGAAAACTGCCTTTAAAACAAAACAGGGATTATATGAATGGTTAGTAATGCCATTTGGGTTAACTAATGCACCTAGCACTTTCATGAGGTTAATGAATCATGTTCTGAGAGCATTCATTGGTCATTTTGTTGTGGTTACTTTGATGATATTCTGATTTACAGCAAGAACTTGAATGAACATGTTGAGCATCTTAGAAAGGTTCTAGAAGTGCTTAGAGCAGAGTCATTGTTTGCTAATTTAAAGAAATGTACCTTTGGAGCAGATAACCTTGTGTTTTTAGGTTTTGTTGTGAGTGCAGATGGCATCAAGGTTGATGAAGACAAGATCAAAGCTATTAAAGACTGGCCAAGCCCCAAAACAGTTGGAGAAGTGAGAAGCTTTCATGGTCTAGCCGGATTCTATAGAACATTTGTCAAAGATTTCAGTACCTTGGCTGCACCACTCACTGAAGTGATCAAGAAAAACGTGGGGTTCAAGTGGGAACAAGCCCAGGAAGAAGCATTCCAAAATTTAAAGGAGAAACTCACCAATTCACCAGTTCTTTCTCTCCCTGACTTTTCTAAAACATTTGAAATAGAATGTGATGCATCTGGTGTTGGTGTAGGTGCTGTGCTTATGCAGGAGAAGAAACCCATAGCTTTCTTTAGTGAAAAGCTTGGAGGGGCTACTCTGAACTACCCAACGTATGATAAAGAACTCTATGCACTTGTAAGAGCATTGCAAACATGGCAGCACTATCTCTGGTCTAAGGAGTTCGTCATCCATACTGATCATGAGTCTCTCAAGCACCTCAAGGGACAACAGAAACTGAACAAGAGGCATGCTAGATGGATTGAATTCATTGAAACCTTTCCTTATGTAATCAAGTACAAGAAAGGTAAAGAAAACATAGTTGCTGATGCACTTTCTCGGAGGTATGTTCTCTTAAGCACTCTTGAAACTAAACTACTTGGATTTGAGCAAATCAAAGATCTATACACTACTGATTCTGATTTTAAAGAAATATATGCTTCATGTGAGAAGTTTGGACGTGGTAAGTACTTCAAGAATGATGGATTTCTCTTCTATGAAAATACACTATGTGTGCCTAACTCCTCTTTGAGAGATTTGTTTGTCAAAGAAGCTCACGCAGGTGGACTTATGGGACATTTTGGCGTGGCTAAGACACTGCAAGTAATGCAAGAACACTTCTTTTGGCCACACATGAGGAGGGATGTTGAGAAAACTTGTGAACGATGTGTAACTTGCAAGCAAGCTAAGTCTAAAATCCAAAACCACGGTCTGTATACTCCTTTACCTATTCCTTTGCATCCATGGCATGACATTTCAATGGATTTTGTTGTTGGATTACCTAGAACTAAGACTGGAAAAGATTCAGTGTTTGTTGTCGTTGATAGGTTTTCTAAAATGGCTCATTTTATTCCCTGCCATAAGACTGATGATGCTGTGAATGTTGCTAGTTTGTTCTTTAGGGAGATTGTTAGACTTCATGGCATGCCTAGGACAATTGTTTCTGATAGAGACACTAAGTTCCTTAGTTTCTTTTGGAAAACGTTGTGGTCTAAATTAGGGACTAAATTGTGTTTCTCTACTACTTGTCATCCACAGTCTGATGGACAAACTGAAGTTGTCAATAGAACTTTGTCTACCTTGTTGCGTACATTGATTAAAAAGAACCTTAGAACTTGGGAAGAATGTTTGCCTCATGTAGAGTTTGCTTATAATCATGCGAAGCATTCTGCATCTAAGTTTTCTCCATTTGAGATTGTTTATGGATTCAGTCCTTTATCACCTTTGGATCTAATGCCTTTACCTTTGAGTGAAAGAGTTAGTCTTGATGGGCAAAAGAAAGCTGAGCTTGTTAAGCAGATACATGAGAAGGCCCGGAACAATATAGAAAACAAGACCAAACTCTATGTCAAGCAAGCCAACAAAGGAAGAAAGGAAATGCTTTTTGAAGAAGGAGATTTAGTTTGGATACACTTGAGGAAGGAGAGGTTTCCTAATGAAAGAAAATCCAAGCTCATGCCTAGGATTGATGGTCCTTTCAAAATCATCAGAAAGATCAACAACAATGCCTACCAATTGGATTTGCAAGGTAAGTATAATGTGAGCTCAAGCTTCAATGTTACTGATTTAGTTCCTTATTTTGCAGAAGAATCGGATTTGAGGTCAAATCCTTCTCAAGTGGGAGAGGATGATATGATCCTGACCAGCAAAGGAACTGAGGAGATGGAACAGCTTGAACCAAAGCTTAAAGAAGAGAAAGATGGAACTGAAGACCAGCTTGAACCTGAGGAAACAAAGGACAAGGACCTAGACGTGCCACTTGGTCCAATGACAAGATCCAAGAAAGCAAGATTCCAACAAGCTCTTAACCAACTCTTATACACTATCCAGGGCAGTCTAGATTGTGCTTATCCAACCACACTGGTTGTGATTCAAGCCATCTAAGACATTCATCAAGAGAGGTGTTGTGACTTGCACTCTTTTCCTTTGTTTGGTTTTGTCCCATTTGGGTTTTCTGAACTTAGGTTTTTAATGAGGCTTGGACACAACACTCATACAAAAGCCTCTTGATGAAGCTAAGCCCATTTCTATCCCATTTCTATCCTATTTTCGTCCAGAACTCTCTTAGGAGCCTTTTCCTTATTTTCAAATTTAAACTCAGTCTTTGTTTTAATTGTTTTGTGTGTTTCCAAGAAGCTGTGCATGTACAGTCTTCTTCTCTATATATTATGGACGAAAATGATCAATAAAATCATCAAACTTTCTATCAAAAAACTTTCTCTGAAACTTGTTTGATCAAAGCTTGTTTAAGTGTATTTCGGATCTTCATCCTTACATTGCAAGCAAACCTAGATAGTCTAAGAGCCTTTCCGCAACTCTTAGAAGTATCAACTCAATCCTTTACTTGTTTCATCATCACAATAGTTGGAGAGCATTCAGGGACGTGATCCTCTCACCTAGGATCATATTAATAGTCCAAGCTTCCCTTCCTTTCCAGCCTGTAAAGGTGTAAACCTTATCCACAAACGGTCACAGCAAGCATCATCTCGCAGATGCCTTCCTAGATGCCATTCTGATCCCATCTTCTTCTCCAAACCATCCGAGACTCTTTCTTCACCATTGGAGCTTCTTTGTGACTTGGGATGCAAGGTAAGTCCTAGGGTTGTACGGATTTAGGGTTTGGTCCGTACAACTTGACCCGGTTTTTGCACAAACCTAAAATAACTTCAAATGGTCGAGAATAAAGTTTTCCGGGTTGGCTCGTCCGTACAGGCCGTACAGTCCATACGGCCGTACAGTACGGACGACCCGAACTTTGCACATCGACCCATTTGATCCCAAACTTCTCCCAAGCCTTTTTCCTTCATTGTAAACCCTTCCTGAACCTCTTTCTGGCTCAGCATTGCCTTCTGGACCCTCCTTAAGTCTTGACAGAACTTCTAAGAAGTTTGGTCCTTTCTTTGCTCATAACCTTTAGTGATTGATTTATCACTTCAGGTTTAACATTGTGTGGATGGCTTGTAATGGAAGCACTGAAGTGGTAGGATATTGTGATGCTGATTGGGCTGGAGAAAGAGTTGATAGGAAATCAACAACTGGTTATTGCACCTTCATTGGAGGAAATTTGGTTACATGGAAGAGCAAGAAACAGAAGGTGGTATCATGCTCAAGTGCTGAGGCAGAGTACAGATCCATGAGGAAACTAACAAGTGAGCTTATATGGATCAAGGGATTGCTAAAGGACCTGGGTATAGAGATCACCTCACCCATGACAATGCACTGTGACAACCAGGCGGCTATCCACACTGCATCCAACTCAGTGTTTCATGAAAGGACCAAACATATAGAGGTTGATTGTCACAAGGTGAGGCAAGCAGTGGAGCAGCAAGTGATACTTCCTTGTTACACTAGAAGTGAAGAGAAACTGGCTGACATATTCACCAAGGCAGCCAGCAGCAAGGTTTGTGAGTTCATTCATCCTAAGCTTGGACTCATAGACCTCACTCGTCACTAGTCTCCTTGCCATGAAGTATTCTACTCTTTTTCCTTGGCTTGGGTTTTTATCCCAAGTGGTTTTTTCTCAAGTTAAGGTTTTAATGAGGGAATGCTTCATGGTTTCCAAGCTTAACTAGTTCCCATAGTCAAGCTTTAGGGGGAGTATTGACATGAAGGCATGAAGAGATGAATGGCAATACAATCAAAAGAAGAATGAAGCAAATGGAGGTAACTTGTATTACAAGTCTGTCCGTATGATGAAACCCTTCCCACGGACTACACACTCTGAGGCTGGTGGTTTGGATAGTCTTGGACCAGAATGGCCAAGTGATGGACGTGTAGGATACACCAAGGGATGCGGAAGGTCCTTTGTGCTGATTTTCTCTTCAGCCATGAGCGTTGGCTCACAATTGGCTAAGAGAGGTTGCATCGGAGATCCCTCTCCTAACAACCCAATACAATGTTCATCAGGAACAAGGGATTCAACAAGATTAAAGAGAATGGTTTTTATTAAAAATGCTGAATGATTATTACTCAGGACGTGAAGCCCTTTATATAGTCTTACAATGTGTGAAAAACTAGAAAGAAAGTAGAAAACTAGGCAAAGACTTTGTGTAAAAACTAGAATTATCGAAAACAGCAATGAAGACTAAGACTATTGACCAGAATTGAGTTCTCCTTTGAATGACCCTTGGCATGCCACGACCAGGACTTTCTTGCTGACTCTCTCTTGGTATTATTGATGAGAAAAAGGCCAGAAAGCTCTGATTATAAGGCTGGTCGAATTTTTCATGAAGCAGGCCCATAATGATCTTGTTATGAACTTCCCATGGGCTGAAACACTTCTTCCTGGGCCACTTGATCCAAAACAGCTTCAAATGGGTTCTTGGACTTGAAAGTCGTGGCTGGACCATCAGCAAGAGAGTTTGGATCCTTATCTTGGGCTTGGTTGCATAAAATGGCCTGGTCCATTTTGATCATTAGGCCACATTTCAGCTCAGTCCAAACCAGCTCTAGTGTCACTCTTTTTAGCTCAGCTTCAGCTCCTGGATCAGTGTCACTCCCGCTCACTTGATTATTCAGCTCATCATCACTCTTTTAAGCTGGTTTAGCTCGTCCTCATTCTTGTTTTCAGCTGGTATTCAACTCATCCAAGGTTGCATAGCTTCTCACGATCTAAAACTTCATGGATCATACCAATAAGGCTCATAAACAACTCATTAAGCCAAGCTATGATCAGTTGCTTAGCTGGTTCGTGCCTTGCTCTACTTTCCTTAACATAGATGCTGTTCAGGGTTACATCATCCCCTCCTCCTTTAAGAGGATTTGTCCTCAAATCCGAACCTCCTAGGATGACAGAACCGACCTTGTCTTGCTTCCAATGTGTCGTTACTTCAACCAAGATGTTGATTTTGCTCCTGTGAACACACGCATCTATTCCTGGCTCAAATATGAAGTGTTGTAGCCCCTTGACATGTCTCAAATGCTCCACGAGGCTATGCTTGATCCAAATAATTGGTTTGATCAGAAACTCACAAACAAATGGTTCATGAAATGCACCTGAACTGCAAACCATTGTGTACTTCTTCTCGTGAGCAGCTTCTGATCCAATACTAACCACTTCTTCAGCCATGTCTTGGACAGTCCAGAGATCACTCACGGCCTCTGAACCTTCCTCTTGATGCAGATGGTTGAACAAACAATCTTTCTGGTCAAGATTAACCAGTTTCGGTTCAGTTTCTCTAATCTCTTGAGTAGCAGTGACTGAGGTTAGCTGAGTGGCTGTCTCCTTTTGTTGATCCACCTCCTGGAACAGACACTTCCATTTCTCCAAGTTCTGTATCCTTGCTTCTTCTATGGTTGCATTAATCTGCACAAAAAGATTTGTTGACTCTGGTTCAGCAACTTTGATCTCTTGAATGGTAGTTACTGCTCCTTGCTTCTCTGGTTCTACTGATAGTTGTGAGGCTGGTGATGGACATGAGGCTGTAATATCTTGATGGATCTTCTCCTTAAAAGCACACAGCCATCTCTTCAAGCCATCATTTCGTTTCTTTTCAGATCTGGCTGATGGAGTCTCTATGATTGGATTAGATATTGGCTTTTGTTCTGCCTTCTTTGATCTGCTTTGCTTCACACCTTGTTGAGATGCCCTGATGTTGCTAGATTTTTCTTTTCTGGCTGGCCTAGGTCGTGCCCAAAATGAATCAGATGGACTTCTCAATCTCTTCAAATCAATTTGACCATAACTCTTGGCTACAAACCTTTTCTTCATTATTGTCTTCATTTCAAACCAACACCCAACTTGTGGCTCTCCAGTGCGTCTCCTAGTGTTAGCAACCTGATTCCACCAGTCAAGAGCATACCCACACAACCCAGTAACTGCAACACGGAACCGCTTCTCTGCTGTGTAGTTATGGCAGCCAAAGATTGTCTCCATCTCTCTTTCCCAATTGTTGTATGAATCTGGATCAAACTCTCCATGGAAGAATGGAACCTTTTTCTTTCCTCTCAGTGACTCTCTTGTTGCTTTGCGTTCAGCCTTCACTTCATGGTCTCTCTCCAGTCCAAAAGACACATATGATTGCTTAGAAGACGAAGAGTTAAGAATGGCTGGCTGTGAAGAACTCCGAACCTCAGAGTGGCTCTGATACCACTTGATGAAACCCTTCCCACGGACTACACACTCTGAGGCTGGTGGTTTGGATAGTCTTGGACCAGAATGGCCAAGTGATGGACGTGTAGGATACACCAAGGGATGCGGAAGGTCCTTTGTGCTGATTTTCTCTTCAGCCATGAGCGTTGGCTCACAATTGGCTAAGAGAGGTTGCATCGGAGATCCCTCTCCTAACAACCCAATACAATGTTCATCAGGAACAAGGGATTCAACAAGATTAAAGAGAATGGTTTTTATTAAAAATGCTGAATGATTATTACTCAGGACGTGAAGCCCTTTATATAGTCTTACAATGTGTGAAAAACTAGAAAGAAAGTAGAAAACTAGGCAAAGACTTTGTGTAAAAACTAGAATTATCGAAAACAGCAATGAAGACTAAGACTATTGACCAGAATTGAGTTCTCCTTTGAATGACCCTTGGCATGCCACGACCAGGACTTTCTTGCTGACTCTCTCTTGGTATTATTGATGAGAAAAAGGCCAGAAAGCTCTGATTATAAGGCTGGTCGAATTTTTCATGAAGCAGGCCCATAATGATCTTGTTATGAACTTCCCATGGGCTGAAACACTTCTTCCTGGGCCACTTGATCCAAAACAGCTTCAAATGGGTTCTTGGACTTGAAAGTCGTGGCTGGACCATCAGCAAGAGAGTTTGGATCCTTATCTTGGGCTTGGTTGCATAAAATGGCCTGGTCCATTTTGATCATTAGGCCACATTTCAGCTCAGTCCAAACCAGCTCTAGTGTCACTCTTTTTAGCTCAGCTTCAGCTCCTGGATCAGTGTCACTCCCGCTCACTTGATTATTCAGCTCATCATCACTCTTTTAAGCTGGTTTAGCTCGTCCTCATTCTTGTTTTCAGCTGGTATTCAACTCATCCAAGGTTGCATAGCTTCTCACGATCTAAAACTTCATGGATCATACCAATAAGGCTCATAAACAACTCATTAAGCCAAGCTATGATCAGTTGCTTAGCTGGTTCGTGCCTTGCTCTACTTTCCTTAACATAGATGCTGTTCAGGGTTACATCACCGTACAACCTAACTTGCAGTGCAAGGTTGTCCGTACAAGACCTAACTTGGCGTGCAAGGAAAGACAAAGGGATGAGAGGATCAGTAACTAAGTTACCTTAACCAGAAGAAGCTACACAGACTTGCCTAAACCTTTAGGGACGTTGAGGAATCAGAAGGGAGGCAGAAGTCACATGCTGAGTTAAGAATTTGAATCCTTGGGACCATTTAGGTCAGGTCACTATCAAGCCCTGCTGCCCTGGCGAGCTGCACCATTCTGTCTTCTTCTGGAGTATTTGTTTATTATTCTTGTTGTCCTGGTGTGTCCAGATTAAGCTTATTTATATCTTTGTATTGTTACCAAACAAAGCAAGGAAATTATTCCTCATTAATCTATTCTTTCTGTTCTCTCTCTCTCTCCTTATTCTCTCTCGAAATCTCTCCTCTATCTCTCTAGTTCTTCCTGTTCTTCATCTCCTTCACTAAACCAGATACTAAATCCACTTATTCTAACACCCAAGACTAGTAGAAGTATTTACATTTTAAGCTTATGTTATGTTTAAACTATAGTTTTCCTTTTTACTTATTTTCGAAACCCTAGAGAGCATGTTCTCTGGTTTCTTTTATTTAAGGGTTTTCCCTAACCCTATTGTACTCAAGCAATCATTAATCAACGAGTTCTTTTCTATCTTGACGGCTTTCTCTCTAGAAAATGTGTCGAGTTTCTCTGGTGTGTTGTATCCGGAGTTCTAAGGGTGTTTACTTGGTGTGTCATATACAAGCTAATCATCTAGGAGTATCAAGAGTCTTCTCATCCCTCTTGTGTCACCATTCATCCCACAAACCTGGAAGAACTTGAGTCTCTGATTCGTTATTCCAAGGATCTATCCTCCCAATCAACCAAAGAGCATCCTAGGGACGCATCAGATTGCCTAGGACTAGAACCAAAAAGGACTCCATATTTGTAGTTATTGATAGGTTCTCTAAGATGACACATTTCATAGCATGTCATAAGACGGATTATGCATTGCATATTGCTAACTTGTTCTTTAAAGAGGTTGTTCGTTTATATTGACCTTAAGGAATAAAGAAGACAAAAAAATGAAGAGGATGAGGTTACTTGGGAGACGAGGCAGTCTGTACATGTGTACGAAATGACTTGACTTACAAGTCACTCATCTGTGACCTAGAGGAGACTTGAGAGACAAGGAACAGAGGAGCATTAGCCGAGTTTGAATATTCAAACAGAAGAGAGATCCGTTGGAGGCAAGAAGACAAAGGGTGAATTGTTTATAGTAAAAGTCACATGTGCTCAGCTCACCCACTTGCAGGCAGACCGTTCAGGACCTGTCCCTTTCCCTCTCCAGAATCTCGACCAGAGCAACATTATTTTAATATATTCCTTTTGTTTATTCATTTATGGGCAGAAGGCATCTTGCCTATTTAGGCTCTTGTAAACCAGTTTATTCAGTAGTAAGGAAAAAGAATCCTTCCTCATACTCTTTTCTCTCTCGAGTACAAACAACAAATCACTCTCTCTTTTTTCTGCTCTCGAATCAAACACACACTCTCTCTCTCTTGTTATTGAGTGTTCTTCATCATATTCTTCATAAACTTACATGGTATCAAAGCCATTTGGCTCCTAAACCTAATTTTTCTTCCGAAAAACTACTCTACTCTCTTCACTCTTTCTTTTCATCCGATCAGTTCTTGAGTTTCTTGAAGAACATTCTTTTATCCAGTGGATAATACCTCTGTTCTTGCGAGTTCATCAACTGTTCTTCATCTTTTCTCACCTTCCTTTCACAATACAAACAAAGTAAACTTGTTCCTTTCTATTCTCTAGTTACTTCAGTATTCAGAAACTCATCTTTAATTTTCTAAAACTCTTGGTAAATCCTATTACCCACTGGTCCATAGCTTTTCGAAATTGAGCAAAACAAGGAAGTGGTGATTCCAGTCACTCTAAAGGGGGTTAACTACCTTCTCTGGTCAAGATTGATCAAGAATGCCCTTGGTGGAAGAGGCTTATGGTCGCATATCACTTCAGGGGAGGCGCCAAAGCAAACCATCCAAGGAGAAGATGGCAAGGAGATTGTGGTGGCAGATGAAGGAAAATGGAGTCAAGAGGACTTTATGGTGCTGAATATCATCCAAATCTCACTTGATGGTCCCATAATGAAGGCCTACTCATACTGTGAAACCGCAAAGGAGTTGTGGGATACCCTTCAGAAGGTATATGAAAATATATCCAACCTCAGTAGGGTCTTTGAAGTAAAGAAGGCCATCAACTGCTTGAACCAGGAAGATATGGACTTTAACCAACACTTTGGTAAGTTCAGAGCTCTCTGGGCAGAACTGGAGATGTTGAGGCCAAGCACTACTGATCCTACCATCCTGAATGAGAGGCGTGAGCAAGGCAAGGTGTTTGGTCTACTCCTCACTCTCAATCCAGGTTACAATGACCTCATCAAACATCTATTGAGGGCAGACAAGTTACCTACCCTTGAGGAGGTATGTGCTCAAATCCAGAAGGAGCAAGGCTCAGTGGGGCTATTTGGTGGAAAAGGTGACTTGAACATGGCTCACAAGGCTGAAGCCACAGCTAACAAGGCCTACTTCAAGCCAGAGAACCGGCGAGTCACTTGTGAGCATTGCAAGAAGAGTGGTCATATGAAGAACCAGTATTGGATTCTTCACCCTCATCTCCGACCTCCATCACGGTTCAATCAGGCCAGAGCTCATGAAGCTGTCCATCAGAATACCCAGCCTTCAGTTCAACCCTTGCACCAACAAAATGGAGGGAGAGCCATTAACTCTACTGCCCACATTGCTGGAACATCAACTCAACTCCACCTGGAGGACTCTCTAATCCGCAAGTCAGACATTGAGGCTCTCATCAAAGCCCTCAATGCAAACTCTGGTAACCTTAGTAGTGATGTTCATAATGCTTTAAATTACATTCAGTGCAACTCTAAAACTGATAGGCCTTTTGATGTGATCATGGACCGGATCACTAAGGAGAAAAGGAGAGTCTAGATGAGCCACATGAAGCCACATTGCACCAGCAAGCTGGTGATGATGCTATAGCCATTCCTGAAGGTCCCATGACTCGTTCCAGAGTCAAGAAGCTTAAAGAGAATGTTGTTGGATTACTCACTTCACATCCACAACAAGAAAGTCTTGGACAAGGTCTGATCCGAGATGTCTTGATCACAATTCAAGCCATCTCGACATCAAGCTGAGTTAATGTCTAGGCAAGACATGGGGTGCGTGCTCTTTTCCTTTCTTTTGGTTTTGTCCCACGAGGTTTTCCGGAGGAAGGTTTTTAACGAGGCCACAACTTGTCTTCACATCACTTAGGCCCTATCTCGGTCCAAGGCTAAAGAAGTTTACATTTTTATTTCATTTTAAAGCTTATGTTAAAGTTAAACTATAGTTTCCTTTTTACTTATTTCCGAAACCCTAGAGAGCATGTTCTCGGTTTCTCCTTATTTAAATGGGTCTCTAAACCCTATTGTACTCATCCATCCTTTAATCAACGAGTTATCTTTTCTCCTTGACGGCTCTCTCTGTAAGACAAGTTGTCGAGTTTCCTCTGGTGTGTAGTATCCAGGAACCTAAGGGTGTTTGCTTGGTGTGTTATATCCGAGTTATTCATCTAGGAGTATCAAGAGATCTTATCATCCCTCTTGTGTCACCAATCGATCCACAACCTTGAAGAACTTGAGTCTCTGATTCGTTCTTGCAAGGATCTATCCATTCCCATCAACCAAAGAGCATCCTAGGGGCACATCAAGTGGTATCAGAGCACCTTTGGTTGGGAAGTACTCGTTTTCTCTCTTGTTAATCTTGTTTCATCCGTGTTTCATCTCTATCATCTTGTTAAGCAGTAGTTCTAATTTGTTTAGGGCTGCTCGAGTTTCATAAGAGTTTAGACAAGGATTTAAACTTTTTCCTTTTTGCTTGCGAGAAAACCCTAGAGAGAGAAACCCTAGCCGCCTAAGTTCTTTGCTTCTTAGGTCACTTTGTTTCATCTGTTAATCTTGTTAATCACCTTGAACACGAGTAGATTAAGGTTGTTTAGGGTGCTAGAAAAGCTTAGAAAAGTTTAGACAAGATTTGAAGAATTTCCTTTTTGTTAGAAATCGGCAACCCTAATCTCCTTTTTGCTTGTAGCCGATTATCCTTTTTACTATTGTCTTGCAGAAGAAGCTTTAGTTTGTTTTATCCTTTTTCCTTTTTGATTGTCTTGTTACCTAGAAACCTTTTACTGGTTATTTTGTTTACCTTTGTGCAGGAAGCATGGGATCCGAGTCTGAAGAAGAAGCTGCACTCGTCAGGAAGAACAAGCTTCTCATGGAGGCTATGTCGGCTCAACTCAATCAGAACATGGTAGCAACCATGACCGAGATGATGAGGACCAACCTCAATGACATCCGGAGAGAGCTCAGAGAAGACATCAGGAGAGCTACTAGTCAAGTTCCAAACCGAGAGACTAGGAGAGAAGAAAGACCTCATGCAACTCGCCAAGAGCATGCCGGTTATGAGGAGACTGACAATGAGTATGAACACCTCAGTTCATCCTCAAGACAAATCAAAAGAAGACATAGGCGTGTCCAAGAAAGAAGGGGGAACCAGGGAGATGAGCTTGCTAGTTTGAAGATAAAGATACCCCCATTCCATGGCAAAGCTGATCCGGATGCCTACCTTGAGTGAGAAAAGAAGATTGAGCTAGTCTTTCAGTGTAAGCAGTACACAAACCACAAGAAGATTCAAATTGCTGCAACTGAATTCTATGACTATGCTCTAAGTTGGTGGGATCAGTACATCACAACTCGTAGAAGGAATGGAGAGGAACCAGTTGAGACTTGGACAGAGATGAAGTCTATCATTCGCAAGAGATTTGTTCCAAGTCACTACCACGGAGACTTGCATCACCGGCTTAGGAAACTTACCCAAGGTTCAAGATCAGTGGAGGAGTATTACCAGGAGATGGAGTTGCTCATGCTAAGAGCTAGCATATCAGAAGATAGAGAAACAACCATGTCAAGGTTCCTATGTGGTTAAAACCGAGAGATACAAGACAATGTTGAGATGCAACATTATGTGGAGCTTGAAGAGATGCTACACAAGGCTATTCTTGTGGAGCAACAGCTCAAGAGGAAGGGACATTCACGCAACCACTATGGCTCTAACCGTTTACACAACACCAAGGAAGAGAAGTCACCTTACCCTAAGGAGTCTAAACCGTTCCAGAAGGATCACAAGTCCTATCCAAGAGAAGAGACCAAACCAAGCAGTGCTCTTGACAAGGGCAAAGGCAAGGTTGAAGCTTCTAGTTCCAGAGCTCGTGATGTCAAGTGTTTCAAGTGCCAATGAAGAGGTCATTATGCCAATGAATGTACCAACAAGAGAGTCATGATCTTGCTGGAAGATGGAGAGTACGCCTCAGAAGATGACAACACCGAGTCTGACCAAGAAGACACTGAAGAAGAACATGAAGAAGGACCAGTCCAGGGGAAGCTTTTAGTAGCAAGAAGGCTTCTAAGCTTGCAAAACAAGGCTGAGGAGCTAGAGCAGCGTGAGAACCTCTTCTACACCCGGTTCTTGGTCCAAGGAAAGGTGTGCAGCCTCACTGTTGATGGAGGTAGTTGTGTGAATGCTGCGAGTGAAACCATGGTCAAGAAGTTGGGATTGAAGGTTCAGAAACATCCCAAACCTTACCGGCTACAATGGATGAATGAAGAAGGCACCATGAAGGTTTCAAGTCAAGTCCTTATTCCCTTAGCCATTGGGAGATATGAAGATGAAGTCTTGTGTGATGTGTTGCCTATGGAAGCTGGTCACATACTTCTTGGAAGACCTTGGCAATCTGATCGCCGAGATATCGATGATGGCTTCACCAACAAGCAATACTTGGAGGTCATGGGACGCAAGACCACCCTGGTTCCCTTGACACCGAAGGAAGCTCAACAAGATCAGATTCAACTCCAAAAGAAGAAGGAGATTGATCTAAAACCGGCTGGAACTAAGCAGCCAAACTTCTATGCTAACATGGGTGATATCAAAAGAACTCTCTACTCTAAACAATCTGCTATCTTACTTGTGTTTAAAGAAACTCTTTTGAACTTAACAGATTCTACACCGGTGTATCCGAGTGAGATGGTTTCTCTTTTGCAGGAGTTTCAAGATGTATTTCCAGAGGACAATCCCATTGGTTTACCACCTTTGAGAGGGATTGAGCACCAGATAGACTTTGTTCCAGGATCTACACTTCCAAACCGTCCAGCATACAGAACCAACCCGGTTGAGACCAAGGAGTTGCAAAGACAAGTAGAGGAACTCATGGAGAAGGGCTATATCCGAGAGAGTTTGAGCCCATGTGCTGTACCAGTGCTCCTAGTGCCTAAGAAGGATCGTACATGGCGGATGTGTGTTGATTGTAGATCAATCAATAACATCACAGTGAAGTATCGCCATCCTATCCCTAGACTTGATGATATGCTTGATGAATTGCATGGTTCTTGCATCTTTTCTAAGATAGATTTAAAAAGTGGTTATCATCAGATTAGGATGAAAGAAGGAGATGAATGGAAAACTGCATTCAAAACTAAACATGGATTATATGAGTGGTTAGTTATGCCATTCGGATTAACCAATGCACCTAGTACATTCATGAGATTAATGAATCATGTTCTTAGATCATTCATAGGCATTTCTGTTGTAGTATACTTTGATGACATCTTAGTATATAGCAAGAACTTAGAAGAACATCTAGAACATCTTAGGGCTGTCCTGAATGTTCTAAGGAATGAAAAGCTTTATGCCAACTTGAAGAAGTGCACTTTTTGCACGGATAACTTTTTTTCCTAGGCTTTGTTGTGAGTGCAGATGGAGTTAAGGTCGATGAGGAGAAGATCAAAGCCATCAAAGACTGGCCGAGTCCAACCACAGTAGGAGAAGTGAGGAGTTTCCATGGGCTTGCTGGGTTCTATAGGCGATTTGTGAGAGACTTTAGCACCATTGCTGCTCCCTTGACCGAAGTGATAAAGAAGGATGTCGGATTCAAGTGGGGAGAAGCACAAGAGAAGGCTTTCCAGAGCCTAAAAGAGAAGCTTACTCAATCACCTCTTCTTACGCTTCCTGACTTTACTAAAACTTTTGAAATAGAATGTGATGCCTCATGAATTGGAATTGGTGCTGTATTGATGCAGGATAGGAAACCTATAGCCTACTTCAGTGAGAAGCTTGGAGGAGCCACTCTCAACTATGCAACCTATGACAAAGAGCTCTATGCCTTGGTGAGGGCATTACAAACGTGGCAACATTACTTGTGGCGCAAGGAGTTTGTCATACACACTGATCATGAGTCCCTAAAGTATCTAAAAGGGCAGAGTAAGCTTAGCAAGAGACACGCAAGGTGGGTGGAGTTCATTGAGACCTTCCCATACGTGATCAAGTATAAACAAGGTAAGGAGAACAGAGTTGCTGATGCACTATCTCGGAGGTATGTTCTCTTGACCACTTTTGATGCTAAGTTACTTGGGTTTGAGCAGATAAAGGATATGTATGACATTGACCATGATTTCAAGGAAGCTTATGCTTCTTGTGAGAAGTTTGCTGCAGGGTATTACTTTAGACAAGAAGGCTACTTGTTTTATGACAATAGGTTGTGTGTGCCTAACTGCTCTTTGAGATATCTTTTTGTCAGGGAATCCCATGGGGGAAGTCTAATGGGACACTTTGGGATTGCCAAGACCTTAAAAGTTTTGCAGGATCACTTCTATTGGCCGCATATGAAGAGAGATGTGGAGAGAATCTGTGGGAGGTGTGCTACTTGCAAGCATGCCAAGTCCCAAGTCCAATCCCAGGGTTTGTATACTCCTTTACCCATTCCACACCATCCCTGGAATGACATTTCCATGGACTTTTTTGTTGGATTGCCTAGGACTAGAACTGGAAAGGACTCAATCTTTGTTGTTGTTGATATGTTCTCTAAGATGGCACATTTCATAGTATGTCATAAGACTGATGATGCATTGCATGTTGCTAACCTGTTCTTTAAAGAAGTTGTTCGTTTGCATGGCATGCCTAGAACTATAGTTTCTGATAGGGACACTAAGTTTCTTAGTTACTTCTGGAAGACACTTTGGTCTAAGCTAGGCACTAAACTGTTGTTTTCTACTACTTGTCATCCGCAAACTGATGGACAAACTGAAGTGGTTAATAGAACCTTAGGAACACTCCTGCGTGCATTCATTAAAAAGAACTTAAGGACATGGGAAGAATACTTACCACACTATGAATTTGCATACAATCATGCTATGCATTCTGCTTCTAAGTATTCACCTTTTGAGATTGTTTATGGGTTCAATCCCACCTCTTTTTTGGATCTAATGTCTTTACCTGAGTGTGAAAGGATCAGCCTAGATGGCAAGAAGAAAGCAGAGATGGTCCAACGAATCCATGAGAAGGCTAGACAAAACATTGAGCAGAAAACCAAGCTTTATAAGAAGCAAGCCAACAAAGGGAGAGGTGTGAGAACCTTTGAAGTAGGTGACCAAGTTTGGTTGCACCTGAGGAAGGATAGGTTCCCCAACGAGAGGAAGTCCAAGATGATGCCAAGGGTTGATGGACCTTTCGAGATCATCCACAAGATCAATGACAATGCCTACAAACTTGATCTCCAAGGTAAGTATAATGTATCAAATAGCTTCAATGTCACTGACTTGGCTCCTTTTGCTGTAGATGAACCTAATTTGAGGACAAATCCTTTTCAAGAGGGAGGGGATGATGTGATCATGGACTGGATCACTAAGGAGAACAAGGAGAGTCTAGATGAGCCACATGAAGCCACATTGCACCAGCAAGCTGGTGATGATGCTCTAGCCATTCCTGAAGGTCCTTTAATCAACGAGTTATCTTTTCTCCTTGACGGCTCTCTCTCTAAGACAAGTTGTCGAGTTTCTTCTGGTGTGTAGTATCCAGGAACCTAAGGGTGTTTGCTTGGTGTGTTATATCTGAGTTATTCATCTAGGAGTATCAAGAGATCTTATCATCCCTCTTGTGTCACCAATCGATCCACAACCTTGAAGAACTTGAGTCTCTGATTCGTTCTTGCAAGGATCTATCCATTCCCATCAACCAAAGAGCATCCTAGGGGTGCATCACCTTTAATCATAGATTCTGGAGCCTCACACCATATGATAAGAGATGCTAAACTGATTAGTAATGTTAAACCGGCTCTAGGAAGTGTGATGATAGCAAATGGTGATAAGGTACCCATTGAGGGTATAGGGAATTTGAAACTATTTGATAGAGAGTCTAAGGCTTTATACATGCCCACCTTTACATCTAATTTACCCTCAGTAAAAAGGGCAACTTGTGATCTTAATTGCCATGTGATTTTTAGTCCTAATGAGGTTCATGTTCAGGATATTGAGAGAAGTAAGATGATTGGAAAAGGTGTGAGCAAAGGAGACCTCTATTTGTTTGAAGACACCAAGCTTAAATCAAATTTACCTTATGCTTTTAATTCTGCTTCTGTGAGGGTCTATATGTGAGAGTCTGGTTGAGAGAAAACAAGATAATGGATGAAAGACAAGAGTATGAGCAGAATTGCCTTAAATGAGAGAATGAGAGATTTTAGTGAGGTTGAGAATGGTTGTGAGTGTGAGGTCGTGTGACCAGAGACTAAGAGACTTGAGAGAGTATAAGAATTAGAGAATAGGAAATTTGGTGAAGGAAAGACTTAACTCTCACTTCAGAGAGTATGAGAGATTATGGAGAGTTTAAGAGAGTTTCTGAATATGAGAGAGTGTATGAGACTTAGAGAGAATATGAGAGTGTATGAACCAGAGGGAATAATGAAGGAGGAGGCTCAATTCTCCTTAAGATTTCGTGGGTACATGTGGTGTGGCTTTATAGCTAACTTAAAAGACATTACAAGACATTAATCTAACAATATAACCAGAAAAT
>CAJHQP010009877.1:0-20650 GCA_905132765.1 Moricandia arvensis
TAACGGTATAAAGTGTATCCACTCGTCCCCCCTTTTGTGAGACAGCTGAACCGTCTGCGACGACTTGCCTACATACTGGCTTTCGAGGATCAACGCCGTGTGTAGTTCAGCTGTGGCAGGACATGTGATTGTTAGTAATAATATTGTTTGAGGTGATCACGTTCCAGCCGTTCTTAGGAATTTGACGCCCTTCATGGTGGCGCTTACGTACGCTCCTGGTCGGATGACCTCTATGACTTTGTAGAGGTCCTTCCGGCAGTTTGTGCGGTCCGATTTTTCCCGCATTGTAGTTCAGTGTGTTTTGGAAACTTGCGCTATAACTAGATCGCTTCACTGAACCTTCGATTTTGAATGTTTGAGTTGTAGTGTTTCGCGTCAGGTTGTTGGTAACTCTGGATTCGTATAAGCGCCTGATCCCGGCGGTTGTTGATGAAGCTCGAGGGCGCTCCAGTAGCATCAGTTTTAAGGTTTTTCTGTTCGTTAGGAGCACAGCCTCCTACTCCGGAAAACTCGACTTCAGCTTGGATCATGCATGATGTCCCATAGAAGAGGGCAAAATGGTCTCTCCCATGGCCCTCTAGGTGAGGTTCGAATGGGTCTAAAAGGACTCCTTCGAGTTCCTCCGCCCAATGACCTTTTGCATCTAAAAATTTCTTGAGCCCGTATAGGACAGTTTTGTTGATGGCTTCGGCTTGGCTGTTTCCCTGTGAATATCTAGGAGTCGATTGGGTTAATCATATCTTCCACTTTTCTCAAAATGCCTCGAAACTAGTCGAAATAAATTGAGACCCATTGTCCGTTACAATCTCTTATGGGACTCTTTGCTTACAGATAATATTTTTCCAAGAAAAGATTTCGACTTGAGCATCTTTAATGGTTGCGTAAGATTCCGCTTCCACCCATTTTGAGAAGAAGTCGGTTAGGACCAGCAGAAAACGTGGTTTGGTTGAGTTATGCAAGTGACCGACGATGTTCATTGCCCATTGCATGAATGGATACTGCGACGAAATAGAAGAGAGGACCTCCGCGGGCTGGCAGATTGTTGGTGCATGTATCTGGCATTTCTTGCATTTCCGTGTGAAATTTTTTGCAGTCCTGAACCATTGTTCGCCAGTAGTGACTATGGCGTTTTATCTTAATTGCGAGGGATATTCCTCCGGAATGATTCCCGCAAGATCCAGGGTGGACTTCTTCCATGACCTTCCGAGCTTTTTCTCCTTCTACACATGTCATGAGCGGTCCAGAGAGTTCTCCATTTGTAGACATCTTTGTCCATTAAGATGTATCGTGCAGCCTGGGTTTCAATTTTCCGAACTGCACATTTTTCTGTAGGAAGTGATCGAAGACGATGTAATGCTCGGATTTTTTTCGCAACCGTGGTTGTTGCAGCCGTTCAGAACGTTCCATGTGTTTTCTTCAGGTCGTCGATAACCGTCATCCTCGTCGATTATGCGCATCCGTGGGAATTGATTAAGGTTTATGACTATTTGTGGTCCTATGCTTGGGTGTTCTATGAATTAGGCGAGGTTACGTCATCTAAGTACTGGATCAGAGTTTGATGGCATGGCCACCAAAGCATTGGCCGATGCCTTTTCCTCCCGGGGGATTCACATGAGCGCGAAGTGGTTGAATTCATGGGCGTGATCTCGGACGAGTTTAAGGTATGAGTCCATTCTTTCATCTATAGCTTCGCACTCGCCGCTGAATTGGCTTGTGACAATTTGAGAGTCGCAGTAGGCATGGACGTTGCGTATTTTAAGCCCAAGAGCTAATCGTAATCCAACGATAAGTGCTTCGTATTCCGCTTCATTGTTTGAGGCGTGAAAGAACAACCAAAGGGACTGTTCAAACACTTCTCTAGTTGGTGAGGTCAGCCGACTTCTGATTCCTGATTCTTTTTTTGAAGAAGATCCATCGACATGAAGATCCCATGTCGAGTTCGGTTCCTGGTTTAACGTGCCTTCCTTTGGAATTTTGACCAAGAAATCAGCGAGTGCTTGCGGCTTCCACTCGTTCTCACTCGATACTCGATGTCATATTCTCTTAGTTTGACTGCCCATTTTGCTAGTCTTCCTGATTGAGGACTACGATTGCTTGTGACTGGAAATATGTTATTAATTTACGAGCCGCCATTACTACTGCAGGGGCTAATTTTTCCATTAGCGGGTACCGAGTTTCGGCGTCTAACAAATTTTTACATACGTAAAAAATTGGTTTCTGCTCTCCTCGTTCTTCTTTGATGAGGATGCCGCTTACAGATGTCGCCAATACCACAATATATAGGAACAATGTTTGTCCTTCCATTGGTTTGGTGAGAACTTGAGGAGTGATCAAGTAATGTTTCAAATATTTGAAAGCTTTCTCTTATTCTTCGGACTACTCAAAATTTTTGTTCCCTTTCAAAGTGTCGTAAAGGGGGAGACACTTATCGTTGATCGGGAGATAAAATGGTTGAGTGCCACGACTCTTCCGGTTGATATCTGCACTTCTCGTTTCGTTTTTAGGAATGCCATTTCAATCAATGCGTTGATTTTTTTTGGATTCACTTTGACCCCTCAATAGGTCATTAGATATCCAAGGAATTCCCTACGCAACAACAAATCTGCATTTTTCCGGGTTAAACTTCATGTTATGCAGGTTCAACCTTTCGAAGCATTCCTGCAAATGGATGACATGGTCTTTTTCTTCGAGGGATTTAACGAGCATATCGTCAATGTAAACCTCCATAGTTTTCCCAAGTTGTTCAAAACATATGGTTGACGAGTCATTAATAGGTTGCTCATGCATTCTTTTGACCGAACGGCATTACCCTATAGCAGTATGTGCTGCGATCTATGATGAACGCAGTTTTCTCGCGATCGTCAGGATTCAACATGAATCTGATTATAACCCGAAAACGTATCCATGAAAGACATGAGCTTATTTCCGGCCGTCGCTTCTACCATATGATCGATGTGTGCCAGCGGAAAGTTGTCCTTAGGAATAGCTTTATGAAGGTCGGTGAAATAGACGCAGACACGCCACTTTCCATTTTTATTTTTGACGATGATAGGGTTTGCGAGCTAGTAGAGGTATCTGACTTTCGTTATTGAGCCCACCTTGAGGAGTTTCTCAACTTCCTTGTTGACTGCAGTGGCGCATGTTCGGGTTCCCAAACTTCCGTCTTCTTTGTTTGATGGGTTTGAGAGTCGGATCGACGTTGAGTTTATGACATGTTATGTTGATATTAATCCATGTCATGTCTTCTGCGGCCCAGGCGAACATATGAAGGTTCTTTTTCAAACAGGCAACGAGCTCTGCTTTAAGGGGCTCGCAGAGGTTAGCGCCAATTTCGATGCAACACTCCAGGAATGCTTCGTCGATGCTTACCAAAACAACTGGATCACAAGTCGGTTCGCGTTTTCCTTCCAATGCTTCGACCTTTTGTAATTGCCAGAAGATTTTTGTTCCATATTGTTCCAGGGCGTAATCAACGAAAAGCGATTTCTTTTTTCTTGCTTAGCGAAGTTTCTGTTGACGATTTTTTTTTTCATTTTAACTCCGCAGCTAAACAAACTTGCGACATTTTCCGATCTCCTTTGATTGTTTCGACTTAAGGCACAGGTGGTAAGTTGATGGAAATGCTTGCATCAAGTCATCAATGGAGCTCCCACGATCGAGTTCTACGATGTGGGTTGATTGATGACCAGAAATTCCACGACTTTTGTTACACTCCGGCCTTAACAGCGAGGTATTGTTCCGAAAGAATCATAGTTTCTTCCCCTGAGAGTCCTGCTAGCGGGCCTTGGTTTTCCGCGAATTTGGATAGATTGATTTCCGTTCTTTGAAGGTGTTTCTGAATATGATATCAGCCAAGCTTCAAGTGTCGACTAATATCCTTGCGACATCGTTATTTTGGATCGTTAACTCGATGACAAGGAGATCGTTGTGAGGTTTGGCTTGATCGTCCGTTGCTCTTTCCTTGAAGGAGATTATGTCGCTGCCCGCTAGGTTAGGCATATCGTTTCTTAATCGTTCGATGATATTTGAGTTAGAAATTCCGACCCCTCCTTCTAGCGCCAAACTGTGGGAACCAAAATTCGCACTGTCGATTTCCGCAAAATAAGAAAAGTTAGGAAACCTTAATTTACCCAAAGGATCCGGATTATCTGTGTAAACACACGAATACGAAAAGGAAAAAGATAACAGTATATAGATAGTACGTTTCACATATGCGTTTTATTGATTGACAAGAACATAGCTACAAGGTTTCATCGAAAATAGGATGAATAGAGAATTATTAACAAAGAGAATCGCAGAACATAAGCAGAGAAAACGTTCTAAGTATATCCTCCCTAATCTTGTTACCTAAGTTCTAAGTTCTTCTAAGCTAACAAGAATTATCTAAGTCCCAATCTTCGGATCCCGGCGCTTCTTGCTTTAGCTTCCCTTATATATGCCTTCTAGGTCGATCGTCCTTTCTTTTTCTGCCTCTAGGTCGAGTTTATCGCTTTGTAGAAATATTCCATTTTCCCGAACTTCGTGTTTATCCTTTGGAACTTGACATTTATCTTTTTTTCTTGCGAATAATAGATAAACCTTTATAGTATCCTTGGGCTTAATTTCATCAAAATCATAAGTGGGCTCCTAGCCACGTTTTAGACCTTTTTCGGGCCGTTTTTTTTACATAAACGTTTTTAAGATTCCTTTAGAGAGAAAACCTTTGGTGCGATGTTAATTTCATAAGTAGTTCAAATTACTCGTATAGTTCAGGAAACTTCGGTATTAAGTCAACCTTTGATCAAATTATAATTGAAATTCATACAAGAAAGCAGGTCTTTACGGCTTTTATCGTAACGATCCAACGGTAACTCTATTGAGGATGAAAAAGTGTGATCGAGGTTCAAAAGAGGCACTGGTCAGACAAGACTGATCTAACTCTCCATCAGGCGAGCTTTATTGGCTGACCTGATGCATCCAACTTGCCATCAGGCGAGTTGGACCGGTGCATCCAACTCGCCATCAGGCGAGTTAGATTGCTCGATCCAACTCCCCTGATGGCGAGTTGCATGAGGTGCATCCAGCTCGCCATCGGGCGAGCCACGTCGGTTGATTCAACTTGGCATTGTTCGTTTTCCGACGCGGTTGTTGTTCAGAGATTTTTTACTTAGGACCTTTCCTGAAATTATTCTGAGAAAGTTTTTCCTTCAGAGATGCGATCATAGACGTTGATTACGAGATTACTGTTTTTGACCCCAACATAATCTTCCTTTGGGTATGTGCTTGAAAACAGAGTACATGTTTCTTATAATTCTAATTTTGGGCCAAATCATCCACGAGCTAGTCTTGATATCTTCCTCAAACCTATAATTGAGGAGTTAAAAGAATTGTGGCCAACTGCAGTTGTAGCGTACGATGTGTCATTGAATCAAAATTTATATCTAAAGGTCGTGCTTTTGTGGACTATAAGCGACTTTGCAGTGTATGGCATGCTATCATGATGGAAAACCAATGGTAAATTGGCATTGCCAATTTGCATTGAAGATACAAAAACTGCCAAATGGAAGGAAGACGAGTTGGTTTGATTGTCAGAGAAGATTTCTTCCTGATGATCATCCACTAAAGAAGAATATAAAGGGTTTCTTGAAGGGAAAACACGCCTTAAAGAAATTTCCATCTGATTCTTTACTGGCGAGCAAGTTTATTCCTGAGCGGTTAAATGGTGATAATCCACCAAAAACGTCTAATTACGGTGGAAACAGTCATGAAAAGAAAAGGTCTGGATATGGGAAGTACCATAACCGGCACAAGGAAAACATATTTTGGGAGTTTTCATATTGGAGGACTTAATTCTTTGACATAATCTTGATGTGATGCATATAGAGAAGAATATTGTTTTTGCCAACATCATGAATACCCTTATGAATGTGAAGGGAAAATCAAAAGACACAATCAAGTCAAGATTGGATATATATAATATTTTTGCGATCGGTCACACTTACATGTTGATGGTGATGGCAGAGCTCTAATTCCTCCCTACAATGTGGATGAAGAAGGAAGGAAAGTTTTATTGGAATGTGTGAAACATGAGGTTAAATTCCAAGACGGTTATGGTTCCGACTTAGCTAGTTGTGTCGACATAGAGAACAACAAGTTTTATGGCATGAAGAGTCACGACTGCCACGTTTTATGGAGTGGCTACTTCCATTTATCTTTTCAGAACTCTTAGAACAAAATGTTCATCTTGCATTATCAGGTGCTAATCTTTTGTTATAGTTTTATATATTAAATGATAGGACTTCATATATGATTATCATTAACATTTTCAATTTTCGTAGAGGTTGGATCATTTTTCCGTAACCTTTGCTTGAGAATTTTGCAAAAAGATCGCGTCCATATTTTAAAACAAAATATTGTTTTGATCATCTGCAATTTAGAGAAGATCTTTCCACCATAATTTTTCGACGTAATGGAGCACCTCCCTACACACTTCCCCAACGAAGCTGAACTATGAGGACATGTACAATATAGGTCGATGTATGTTTATGAAAAGAATTTCAAAAAGTTGAAAGAAAAAGAAAGAACAAGAAATTTGTGCCGGATCGATTGTTGAATCATATATCAATAACGAGATAGCTTACTTCTCTGAGAACTACTTTGTGATCATATACAAACAAAATCAAGGTAAACACTATCAATATTCCCTAGATTCACTATTTTTATGTGTAGGGAAATGTTTTTATTCTATGTAATGTGGATTATTTGTTCAAGTTAACAAGATTTGATGAACACGAAGTCCCTATATATCATGTCTCTGAAGTACCTGATATATTTACACATTTAGGTTTTCAAGTGGGGAAATGGAAGAAATTTGGCTTTCCGAGAAAGACTATAGATGCACACATTCATACGTTTTGCGAAATTGTGATTATTTTCAACCATTTGAGAGGTATAGTTTAGTTATTATCATCTTCCATTTCGATTTATCACACTACCATTTCTCATACTAATTAGTGGAGGTCACCTAATATAGGATGTTTTAAGATTATCTAACTAACAAATACGTACACCTCTCCGAGAAAGAACTACGTCTGATCAATATTATTGTGTTTATAATTATATATATATATATATATATTGATATTATAAATGTATATGTAGGTTACTTACTAGAGAAAGACACATGAGTTTTATGCGTGGGTTAAAGATATTGCAAATGGGCCCGTGAATAAGGTCAAAATGTGGCCCATCTATTTCACTCGAGGATTTTTATTTCATACGCAGAAGAATGGTGAGGGACGAAAGACTTCTAACTACGACATATGTGTCAAAGGAGAGAGTTACACAAATGCATCAGATAAGGCTGATTACTACGGGATCTTAATTGATATCATTGAAATTCAGTATGAAGGGGCAGTCAATTTGAAAATCACACTTTTCAAGTGTAAGTGGTATGATTTTTTTCTTGGTAGAGGCACTCTCCAGAGAAATGGTGGCATCGTGGACGTTCTTTCATTGAGAAAATACTGTAAATATGAACAATTTATTCTAGGTGCATATTTATATATGTATATGAATGTACTTGATAGCATATAAATCTATAATTGTACTTTATTTTTGATATTTCGCAGCTTCTCAAGACGATCAAGTTTGTTATATCTCGTATTCGTACGTAAAGAAACCAAAATAATCGTGTCTTAATGTTTAAAAATTTAATCCAAGGAAAATCATTTCGGGAGAATATGAAATAAAGAAGTGACAATGTTACAACAAGAAAATGATGATGTTGTATTGATGACAACAATTGAAGATCTTGTCGTAGACCATTTGGTACATGCTTGCACAGAACCAACAAATCTTGCATTCGATCTGGAAGATGATAAACCAGAGGATAAATTTCAATGTAATTTATCGTCTTCTTCTTATGATGAGGATTAAGATGTCGAAGCACCCTACTAAATTGTTTAAGTTAATGTTTAATTTATTTCGGTTAAACTAGTATATTATACAAGTACTTTATGGATTGATTTTGTTTCAATATAAGAAAAGTCCTAACCCCTAACATATTAAAAATTCGTAACCCCAATATTAAAAAATATCTAACCCCTAAACTAAATAACTATCTCGCCTAAGCCCAAAAATATATCTCCCTCCTAAACACTTTGAGTCCCCCCTTAAGCCCAAAAATAATTTTCCCACCCATACGATTTTTCCAATCCCGCCTTCCACTATAATCATGATTACCTGAATGAAACCCTAAGTCTACCAATCCTTCCTTCCATCAACCAACTCCTTGATTTACTTGCTTTATTATTCATTACTCTATAAATTATCTGTCCTAGCGTAGTCTGAAACTCAAGTCTATTGTGTGAGATATCGAGTCTCTGTGGATACGATCCTTAAGTACTGCAATCGATCTCTTATTTGAGAAAGTTGCTCTCGAGGTAATTTGAGCACATCAGGAAGCCTAGTGAGTTATGTTGTCAATGGAAAGCAGAAGTACAGTGAATCCTCTTATTATTCATACGTGGACCTCCAAAAACAGCTTGACGACGCACTCTAGAAGATCGAAGAGCATGCGGCTCACAATGCCAAGAAGGAAAAAAAGGCTCAAACATTACTCTTTGGTGAACAAGTATATGTCTGTAACTGATTCAAAGTTTTTGGTATTTATAGCTGCCAAACAATATTAAGATGAAGATGATGATTAAGTTTCCTTCTCTCTTACTATTTTTATTTGTATCGTAATACTTTACTCCTTAGGAGTTTCTTTTGCAACATATTATTATGAATTCTCAGTTTTATTTTAAAATTTCGTACTTAATTATTGTCATTGTTCTTCATGCTAATGAACAAACAACAAAAGAAATCAACAAAATCTAATTTTTGAATTTTGAAATAGTCATTAGGCAGTCGCACTTCAGTCGCTAATAAGTCACAAATCGTCACAATTAAGACGTAAATAAATAGATATTACACATCTTGATCAACAAAACAGTCGCTAATGGAGTATGTAATCAGTCATTATGTAGTCGCTATTTTACGACTACGTAATGATTCCGACTAAACGACTAGTTAGCGGCAACATATTTCTGTCTACATAACGTCTGATTACCAGTGGCAAGATGGTCTTTGGGTTGTCGTTAATCAGTCATTTTATATTGCGACTTTGTTGCGATTGCGAATAGTAGTCGCAAAATAGTCGTAAGGCAGTCGTAAATTAATGACTTTTGGTTTTTACGACTACGTTAATCAGTCGCAACACTGTCGTTAAGTTATTTTTACCGACTAATAACTACTACTTATGCAGTTGAATGTTTTCTTATAGTGGATTGTGGCTTCACAAACATACAAGAAGTGTATAGATTTACTGCACAATGGGGCTCTATCTTGGCAGGGTCCTGAGTCTTTTGACGCTTCTTATCCATAATCTTAGTCCAACCTCATCGGTCTTAAGCGTTTCTTGACCTTGGCGGGTTGGGTACCACCTTTCCGCTGGTGACAGCTTCCATCAATATCTCCTGGAGTTGCTTGCACAACTTGGTGTCATGCTCATTTTCCTTGTGATAGTCGCATATTTATTTTCATCAAAAGTTTTGGCCAACGGTCTATCCACCCCTCTTTCCAAGACATTCCAAGGTCTTTTGGTGATAGTGCCATCTGGACTGATCTCGTAAACCTGTTCATCATCGCTAACTGAGAAGACTCGACCCTTATTCTTGTCTGACCTAGGATAAGTGGAATGTTTTCTAGGTTCTTAGTGGACGTCTGCCATCTTGCTGGCTACTCGTTTCATCGCATTGTGTCTGAACAGGATAGACTGGTATCTTCATCCATGGCGATGCAATTTTACGAGTTATGGAGAGCCTCTTGGAGATTTATGGTTGGATTTGTGTGGAGGTCCTTGAGGACCTTGCAGTTAACCCAAAGTTTGTTGCGAAGTTCCTCAACTGCGGTACCATCTGGAACGTGTACTCTGGAAACCACAACCTTAAAATTTTCCATGAAATCTTGCAGGATGTCTTTTGGACCCTAGGACATCTTCCACAGGTTGGTGACTGAAGCTCATTTTCTAATAAACATTGTGTAGTGCTTCAAGAATTGGGTTCTTAAACAATGTTACAGTCTGACGAATAGCTGACAATACCCAGCGTCTCTTTCCTTGTCATTATATTGTGGTCTCTCATGGTGATGTTGAAGGCTGTGACATGTTCACTGCGGTCAGATTATCCTGAGTTGCTGGGGACCCAGAACTTTTCAGTTTGGTGAAACTTTACGTTGGTGATTTCTTTCGTAAAGGGATTCTTCTGATTTGCGGTGATCATGTGTTCAATCTCGAGGGCCGAGGTCATTGCGTTATGTATCTTAAATTGATTGTTTGGACCCTGGTGAACAGGTCTGTGACCTATTTTTCAGTAGACTTGCCAATTCCCCGTGTCGCAGGAGGAAAGAGGACTCTCCTCAATGTGTGCTCATCGTTGGTGGCTGCAAGAGGGAGGGGTAAGAGCGGCGTATATCACATCAAGAAAATCATTGGTGGCTTTGTTCGCCTAATATTGCTCCGTGAAGTGCTCTATCATATTGTTCATCATTTTATAATAGGTGTTATGTCAGCTTCTAGTTGAGCTGCTCTTTGATTCTGAGGATCTGACATTATGATCGATTCTTGGCGTTACTTTATAAAAATCCCCACATACAGTGCCAATTTTTTTATCCGAATTCAGTGAAAATATGTAAATTCGAGGTGAGATAGATTGAAAGATGTTTATTGATGATCACAATGTGAGTACCAGGAGAAGTGAGTGAGTTTTTCTGTGTACAGAGAGAAACAAGAAATAACTACACGAATAATGTAAACTCTAGTTGTCGCGTCGTGTTCCTCAAGTGTTTGTGAATCTATTTCCTCAGATCAGCTACTCTTCATATACTCAAACTTCTTCCCATTATAACCTTGGGTCGGCGTAAAGAGCTAACTGAAGCTATGACATGGAATAGAGAGAAAGGTCTGAACCAGCTAGGAAACTGATCATAGCTTGGCTTAATGGACTGTTTATGAGCTTTATCGATGTGATACATGGAGTATTGGACTGTGAGAAGATTGAACTTACATGCTGGACGTATTGGGCTTTTATATGAACATTTTTGGGCTTATGTTTAGGTAAAGACAATGGGCTAAGAAGAATAAAGAAGAAAATATCCCAAAGTGAGTAGAAACTATCTCAAACCATCATCCAACCACCAAGTTCTATAAGGCCTTGGAAAACAGTGTTTGCTGGCCCATTTGCACCAAAAATATCAACAAAAGAAGTCAAGTTCGTGCGTGGAAAATACGCATTCAAACTGGAGTCAAAAGTCTTAGTTCAAATTTCGGTTATCCACAACAAAAGTCAAGTCATTTGTTTATGTTTTGTATGTCATTGATTTTAGTGTTTTCATGTTTGATTTCTACACTTTGTAATCATATAAAAAGGCCAATCACCTTTTTTATCAAAAAACTTTTTTTTTAACGCTGTGAATATTTTGTTCAGTTTTTGAACATCGTATTCTCTAGGCGAGTGATTTCTTCGTAAGCTCTTGTCTTTGCACTATTGGGGCTGCCTCTCACGGACGAACACATCCCAGCAAGTTTCTAATCATTCTGCAGATCTAACACTGAAGTTCATCTCTATCGTTGACCATCCCTATCATCTTTAAACATTTATCAAATTCGACCCCTATCAAACAGATCCAACCAAAAACAGAGTGGCCTTTCCTAGGGTTTTATCAAGTGGTATCAGAGCATCAATCTGAAGATTGGTTTCATTTCAGGGGTTTTATTTCTCAATCTCTTTCAATTTTGATTTCTGTTTTCTTTTCTGGGTTAAATTATGATCATCTGCTCTTTTGGGTTTGATTTGAATTCTTTGTTCTTCTGGGTTTGATTTCGAACTCTCTGTTTGTGCGGTTTTATTACATGTCCATATGATCATACCTAAGGTTTTGTTGTAGGAAATTTTCCTGGACCTTATTTTTCATGGGTTGAAAACATAACATCTTCATTTTACATAATCAAGTACCTTCATGGGAAAAACTACCCCTTACTCTCAGTCTACTGCAAAGTGAGGCTAAAGCATGGTAGAGAGTATAGGAAAAAGCAGACTGGTATGAAGAAGAACTAATCTACACTTGGGAGAAGCTTAAAGCAACTATGGGTTTTAAGTATATGGGGGAATACTGAATTCGATTATGGCTTGGGAGAGTCTGAACTGCCATATCCACCATAGAAGGCTTCCTTGTCCACATTTTCAGCTGAAAAAGAAGGAGGAACACAAGTTTTTTGTGTACATGTACCTGACTAGACAGAGAAAGAAGAGGGAGTATTTGATCAGTCATCTACAGCTTCTGAAGTGGTGTATGGTTTGGTTGATTAAGGTGAAAGTGCTAAAACTTTAACTTCTGAATCTTTTATCAGCGTTTTGTGATACTTTCAGTTCAACCTTTTGGAGTAATTGTGGACTGTTAGAGGATTGCAGTAAGTTGTTTTGGAGACATGAGGAATCTCGTGTGTTTGAAAGATGTAACAATATTCTGGGTCTGAATATTGCTTCATTCAAGCTTAGCATAGGAAATAATGGTCCAGTCTAAAATTATTCAGACAATCAAGAAGCATCACAAAATGGAAACCACAGGCTATAAGTATTCTTACATCTGTCAGATATGTGGCTGGAGAAGAAGTTGATGAGGCAGAGACATTTCATGAGAAGAAACATACTACAGTTTGTAGTTCAGAGGCATTTCATGAAGCATTTTCTTATGATCTACTGACCAAGATGAATTTATGGATCAAGTACACTCTCGTGGAGATCTTTTGGCTTGTCAAAGGTCTGCAACATTTAGTTTTTAAGCCAGAAGAGAGTCCATATGTGCACAGCAGTAACAATCTCATCCTTTCCAAATGATCGACACACTTGGAGCAGAAAGTGGCAGGTTCTATCATCTTCCTACAGAGCTTGGATTTAAGGACAAATCCTCTTAAAGGAGGAGGGGATGATGTAATTCTGACCAGTAGCTATGACATGGAAAGGGGAGCAAGGTAAAAGAAGCTAGGTAACTGATCATAGCTTGCTTTAATGGGCTGTTTATGAACCTTATCGGTGTGATCCATGAAGTACTAGACTGTGAGAAGATTTGGCCTTACATGCAGGATGTATTGGGTTTTTATATGAGGATTTTGAGCTTATGTTTAGGTCAAGATTCAAGATAATGGGCTAAAAATAATGAAGAAGAAACTGACCCAGATTGAGTATAAACTGTCTCAACCCATCATCCAACCAACAAGTTCGACCAAGCCTTGGACAAGAGTGTTCACTGGTCCATCTTCACCAAGAAATATCAACAAATGGAGTCAAGGTCGTGCATGGGAAAGAGGCATTCAAACTATAGTCAAAAGTCTTTAGTCCACATTTCTGTTTTCCACAAAACAAAATACAAGTCTTTGTTTATGTTTTTTAATTCATTGCCATGAATGAAATGCTTAACCTTTTTTTTTACCAAAAGAACTTCTTTCCTAAAATCGTAGATCCTTTGTTCAGTTTTTGAACATCGTATTGCCTAGAAGAGTGATTTCTCCGTAAACATGTGTCTTGTTCACTAGTGGGGCTGCCTCTCACGGACTAAGACATCCAAGCAAGTGTCTGATCATTCCACAGATCTTACACTGAAGTTCATTTCTACCATCGACCATCCCTATAATCATCAAACATCTATCAAATTTGATCCCTATCAAACAGATCCAACAAAAAAAAAAGAATGGCCTTTCCTAGGGTTTCATCAGAGGTAGTGAGCTTAGGCCGTTTATTTGATGGCCAAGTCGAGGGAGGTTATCTAGCTCTAACCAAGAAACAAAAATAAGACCTAGCTAACAAAAAGCGAAGAACAAGAAGGGGAAGCGTGTCAAGTGGAAGCTTTACACAGACAATTTTGGACTTGGACTGCGGGCATGGCCCAAAGGCTTGTAGCAGGACAGTATTGGGCCTTGATATTGTAGGCCCATAAAGTTGTAGGACTCACAGGACAGGTTCTTGCGGGATGGGCCTTTTGCGGGATTAGCCTTCAGTGGGATGGGCCGAAGTGGGTCATGCGGGAGAACAAACACCCACAAATATCATTTCTTCACTTCACTTTCCACCTGAAAAAATGAGAGAGAGAGAAATGAACCAGTTCTTTCTCCACCGACAGAACCGTAGGACCATCGGCGATGAAGAATGAAGCTCCGGCGGTGGTTTTGGTCTTCGCATCGCCTCCAGAAGTTGTATGCTCGTATATAATCTCATGTCCCACGGGCTAGCACTCAAATCCTACATTTTTGGCATGCAGGTGTGGTCAGCCATTCCAGGGGACCGCGGGCCTGACCCTCTGTGACCCTCATGAAGACGATCCTGCTGCGGTACGGGACGGAACGAAATGTGACAACCTGTTTGTCATATCTACACAGACTTAAGAGGCAGCAGAGAAATATTATTTAATTTTCACATTGAAGAGATGAAAACTATCAAACCTTTGGTTATTGAGGAAGAAAAAGCTAGAGAGAATAACTCACCACGATGATGGGAAGCACGGTCAATGTCATCTTCCATGATACTCTCAAGAGGATGAAGGTCGAGTTAGAGGAAGTCGTACCATCGCAAAAACCGCTGACCGATTTTTCTGGCACAACATCAATGACCCTCGGATCGATCAAACTGCCCGTTGCAGCAAAATAAGTCACCAAGATCGTCAACTTCGAGTTCGTCGACCACCCAACCATTTACAATGTCATCATAGGCATGCCTTGGCCAAGCGCCATGAAGGAAGTCCAGTCAATCTATCACATATGCGTTAAATTCCCAACTCATAACGGAATTTCCGTGATCTAGGGATGCCAGTAACAATCGAGACGTTGCTTCCTAGCCGAACCCAAGCTAAGACAAGTCATGAACACCGCGATGGCGAAGAGGAAACACCCAAAGCTAGCTTAGGCACTGACTGAAAACACTTCGGACAAAGACGATCCAGAGTCGTCTTCTTAAGGAACAGCCAAAGAACAACTAGTTCTGGTGCCTAGCGCTTCAACCCCACCGGAGGAGACCAATCCTATGGAAGATGTCGATCCTGCAACTAGCACGGTCAACACAAACACGACAGCCGAGTAAACACACTCACGCAAACAGCAGAATTATGAGATGGCTTGATACTCAAAAGGGGTACGTAGGCAGCTAGTCGAAAGATGAGTTCAGCTATCCCCCTTTCCAAAAAGTGGGGAGTGGGTACATATACGAATACTCGTATATACTCGCATTCTAGAATATTTTCCTTGTACTCAATATTTTCAAAACTTGTTCAGCAATAAAGACTTCATTAGAATTTCACAAAATCTCTCTTATCTCGCAAAGAAACATCTTGTTATAATTTTGGAAAACATCCACATACGAGCAAAATGATTATCGTACGAACCCGAAAACGAAAACTCACGAAAAATCATCCTACCTCAAAACGAATCAACTCTACACTATCTTAGCCAGAAAAGAAACTTTGTCACATTGACTAAGGCATCGCCATGATCAACAGATCCCGCCGGTCACTGAAAATCCTCAACAAACATACCTCGGTCGAATCATCGATTTCGACTCCCCACCAGAGAACGAAACCCCGGTCCCAGATACTTAAAAACATCACTGACACAAATTAGGTTCTCCAAAAAAAATAAGTGAGACGTCGCTTGGATTTTCGAGAACACGGTCCAGTCCATTCGCGACTGTAAATCACAAACGCTCATCAATTGGCCCCGCTGAGCACTTTAGCCGTCTTAAACAAATGCATCTAGATCCGTCCTAAGGGATATATCCTCTCACGTCCGACTAGGATAAACTGAACGCTATAAAAGAAATCCGAAATTTTGGTCAGCACTTCCGGACAACTTAAAAATTGTCTCCGGAGAGATGCTCAACTCCGACCAGAAAAGTCGTATAAGCCGAGAACCTATCGCGGACTTTAAGTCGGAACGGATTCAGGTTAAAATTGCAACTGCCAAAATGAAAGCTGATTAGTCATCACAAAGCCTCAAACTGAAAGTAAACATAGGTCTTACCCTAAACCCAGCACACTGGTCTCTAACGTCTCAAGGCATGATATCGAAAAGATACGAGATCCTGAAATCATGTCTCTTCATCCGCATCTAAACGCTCTTAAAACTTTGAGAACTTCTCGAACATCTCAGGCGAGCAACAAATAGGATGATCCACAAAGAGGGGTAGAAGGTGAGATGACAACTCAAATTTCCCCCTACTCTTAACAAAATCCAAACATTCTCGAAACCCTTTTCATAAAAAGCACGGTTCAAACAAAAGCCAATAAACGGAAAGGATTCAAAGACACACTTGGACAGTCTCACTACATGATACACAACCACACTTGGCCGGAGACAAACGAATAACGTAAGATACTATAATACAAGGGAACACATTCCCAAATAAGTCACACCCAACCTTACGATCAATCGTCGAGACCAAAGTACCCAGTCATCGAACCCCACGAGCGAGTAGTCGTTGACGTCCAGAGGAGCCGTTGGTTGGTTCAGTTCGCCCATCTTATCGACGGCTCTCGCCTCGGCTTCCACCGTATCAGGAGAAACGGGAATCAGGTTCCAGTGCTCCCAGTTTGGCTCGCATACTCGGCGTCAAACGAATAGTTAGGGACATGTGTAAGGTACAGTCCTCCCACAGTACCACGACACTCGCGATACTCCCCAAGATCCTTATAACCCCTCGTAATCTCCTCAAATTCTCACAAGAACTTTTCATCAAGGGTCTTCATGACTTCAGCCATCTCTCTATTCCCTTGCCTATAGGCACGAAGAACCTCTGTCACGACCGACTCTCTCTCGCGACGATGAGAACTCTCTAATTTGTCTCTTAGATGGGCGAAATCTTCATCAGCTGTCTCAGCCCTAAATTGAGCCATGCGAGCCTCTTGGCAGTTTGCATTAAGAGCTCGGGTCATCATGAAAAGACCCTGCGAAAGATCTCAAAGTCAAGGGAAGCTCGGCCAAAAAAAGAAATAATAATAATGCTCAAGGACCAAAACTTACCCCATTAACCATCCTCGACACCTGGGTAAACTCTGGAACTTCGCTGGGCCCATCTACGGCGGGAGGAAAGTAAAAATCGAGCATCTCGTCAAGATTTTTCTGTTCGCCACCGCTCCCGCCTACTTGACTGTTGAGATAGTCTCTAAGTATATTATCGTGAAAGCACTGCCCATCGGCCATATCATCATCAAATACAATGTTTTTGTCTTTGCGGGACTTTGACCTTTCCATCCTCGCTCGAACATCAAACAAAACAAAACCATCCATGCTTGACTCCGACCCTTCCTTGACCGGCAAGTCCAGCTCAAACCGAGAGCGGTGGAGAGAAACAGCGTGTCAAACCCGCTTCAGGGTAAATGTGGCCCAAAAGGATGGACGTCCAGGAAACAAGTATTGGACGGTGTTCAAACCCTCTGGACTCGGAGGAAGAGCATTAGTCTCTGCAAAACGAAAAACAAGCACGTAAGATCAAACATCATCAAAACCGACACTGGAGGACACTCGATCGGGAATACCTTTCTGACCCCATCTAGTCCAAAAGATAAGAATGTCGTTTGCTTCTGCGGATGCATCGTTAAAACGAACAAAGAAGAAGTGCTCTCTCTAGTCATGATAGTTTGACATGAACTCCGTTATGATCGTCATGCCCGGCCAAGGCCTCAGCTGAACTATGGCCGAATTCCCCCATGGCTTCAGCGTATCTTCAAGGTGGTTGGCATTAAGGGTGATTCCCAGTTCGTAACTCAGTGCCAAAATCCTGAAAATGTGCTGCAAACCGCACGGGTTTATCTGAACGATCGATAGCTTGAATTGGTTGCTGCGCGATGACTTCAAGGATGGGAAACCATAGAGGGAACTGCATCAAGTACGCCTCATAGCACGTGAAGTAGCCCTTGGGTGGAGACTCAGAAACTTCCCTAGCTTCTGAGAGACAAAACTCAACGAACTCTGGAACTTGGCAGAAACCTCGGATGGTAGCAAGCCCATTCGGGCAGGTCTTGCTCGGACAACCATCCATGGGGTTAGCACGAAACAAAGGTTGAGCCCACATCCCAGGCCCACGAGGCTGTACTTTGCCTGTGGCGGTCCAGTATGCCTCGACCTCCTTAGAATCAACCGAGTGTGCCATGAACTCCACCTTTGGCCTAACATTGTTGTGTTGCGAGCTGGATCCGTTAGGAACTGAGAAGCTTCTCTCCTTGAAGACATGATAAAAACAATTTATACCACAAGAAAGAGGAGAGGATATTACATTTTAATCTTACCAAAGAGTTTGTAGAAATGAGAAAGTAAATAATTTGAAAACTTACTCCACATATTTATAGACAAGTGAATTCACTAATCACCTTCAGATTTTCAGACGTTAGATTCCGCCTAACTTACCTGACATGCCTAAACCGCTCGCAAGAACATCATGATTCTAGCGAGCTGGGGGCGAACTGTTGGGGTCAAAATAGGTTACGACGGAATCAACATCAGAAACTTCCCGAAAATGTCCTCTTTGAAAAGAGAGAGATAATATTTTTTTTAAAGAAGAACGGGAAGACCAAAATCGAGTTTTGTATTAACTCTTCACACGATAAGTTTCTCGAAAAAAGTTACTCTAGCTCTCGGACAAACGGATTCCCGAGCATCAAAACAACGAACGACTATAAGGCTCAATCATCCAAATAGCCGAACTGAAGAGTTGTACCAAGCAAGTAGTCCAACTCGCCGAACTGGCGAGTTGGGCCACACGAGCCGACCAACTCGCCCATTCGGTGAGTTGGGCCACACGAGGCGAACAACCCGCACGTTGGGCGAGTTGGGTCGAACAAAAAATCCAGCTCGCCCATTTGGTGACTTGGATAAACCAATCCATTTTCATCCCGTCCTCGTAACTCCCTCCTTCAAAATAGAATCAACTCGTTCTTGTTTCGTCTCAATCAAAATTGACGTTGGAACTTTACCGCACGAACTTGTTTCCTCGTATAGAGTTCAAATTGATCGTGTAAAATGGCAATGGTTAACTAAACACCTAAAGGTGCATGCACTGTACGAGAAATTCGAACTCTTTTCGGAATCGACGTCTTTTCGGAAGCGCTATTTTGATAAAATTGTAAAAACGATTAAGTCGAAAAATGGCCCGAGAAGGTCTAAAACTCGCCTATAAGCCCACTTGCGGTTTTACAAGAAATCGAGTCTGATCGTTATGACTTTCTATCGTTTATTTTACAGGAAAAGATAAATGTTAAGTTCGGGAGATAAATGTTATGTTTCCAAAGATAATCACGAAGATCGAAGGAAATGGAAGATTTTCCCGAATCGATAAACTCGACCGAGGGCAAATGGGAAAATGGCAAACCGCCTCTCGGAGGAGTATATAAGGGTTTCATGACTGAAGATGCAGAGAGACAAGAAAAATCTTACTCAGGACAAGCATAGCATTTAGGAAATTAGGCATATTTCTGTTTATTGTTATCGAGCTGCGACTCAACTAGGTTATTCAAGTCTTACAATATTAGAATTAGGAACTCACCGACGGCCCCTTCCACCAAGGCTTACCTGTTTTAACGCTCAAATCGCAGATTCGGAATAAGAACTTTTTCTCTCTTTTTGTTTTATCAATTTATTGTTATATCGTTTGTTCTCATTGTTTGGTCGCTTGACGTTTTGGCTTAGCAGAAATCTGGGACCTCTGGGAAAGCTAGGTTTACCTTGCCTTCCTAAATCAACGGAAATGGATAGCTCGAATTTTGGTTCCCACAGTTTGGCACTAGAAGGAGGGGGGTACAGATCAATCTAACTCTCAGCCACCAACGCCCGATCAAATATGTCAGCTCACGATTTTAACAACCAACATCCTTGCGACGAAAACGGCGACGACGCCAACGTTGAAAACACTCCAGCGAAGAACGTCACTGCGGTTAACGCCGATGCAAACACTTCAGCTTTCGAGGAGGTGAAAAAGATGTTCTCGACTTTCAAAAAGAACTCGGCAGAACTAGAGAAGGTCATGAGTTCTCTCGCTAAACAGGTTGAAACCCATACAGCGAGGAACAGGGCCATTTTCCGCGTGGAACAACCTGAATCCGCGGAAGCTGACTTGATTTCGCAACACCTTTGGACCGGTCCAACAACGCGCAAGGAACACCGTCTGGACAAAACCCTGACGACGTGACCCCCGTGCCAACAAGGAAAAACCCGGGAGATCTTCCTCTTATTGAAGAAGATAAAGAAGGAGGAGAAGTCGAACGCGTCGAGGTGGCATCTAGCAGTCAGTCCAAACCCATAGACGAAGAAGCAGACATACATCCCCGCCGCACAAGGATCCGAGTGGCTCGGGAAGAATCCCAATTTGACAACCCTATGAATGAAGAGGGAGAAGCTATCTTCTAGAATGAACAAGAAGAACAGGCCGAGGAGAAAACTCAGAACACTCACAGCAAATGACGACAAAGTCGAAAATCTTCTAGCAAGAGTTCCGAAATTCGCGATCTCCGCGATGCTCTCATGAAACGGTGGCTGAAGTTAGGGCGGTAAAGTCCCAAATCCACCACTCTACTAGCACTGCACCGGAGATTGATC
>CAJHQP010009878.1:0-20650 GCA_905132765.1 Moricandia arvensis
TCATATATCACAAACCGGGATATTATAATTTTTCCTTTCAAACAGAACGCAACGTCTTTGGTTTTGTAGCGACCGAAGATTGTTATCATGTAGTGCGAGCACACAAAAAGACTTCACAATCGTCTGGGTTTAGCTTTGATATGACTTGTAACGCTCTACACCGCCACGCCTAATTGTCCTTCACATCCATTCACTTGGCCCGTGGCTCCATTCCATGCGACAGATGGGTGCGTTAATTTTTCTAACGCTCGGAAGTCATGTTTTCAACCCTAGAATTACCATATGACTTCTCTCCGTGCTTTGACCTCACTTACACAATATCGCGAATCGCTTGCCAATATGACACATCCTTTGACTACTTCAGCTCAAGCACACTTCTTGACGTTTTCTTGGATATGATATGTGCCCGAACAGGTAAATACACTTTGGTGACATGATAGTTAAATCAATTCCTTTAAACCTTTCTATATTTCACAAACTGGGATGCTACAATTTTATTATGCAAGGAGTTTATTTCTAAGTGCATAAACACTTGTACAAATTGAAGGTTGAGAAAATAAGCTGTATTTTACTAAGTGTCATGTTTGGAAAGCCCTTGGAATGATTGCGGATCAAGATAAATGACGGTAAACTATAAAGAATAATCGGGGCCTAACTACGAATGAAGAAACTGCAAATTAATTAAGAAAAGTTTGGCTATTAGGTATTTTTCTTATTATTTTTACCAAATTTAAAGATGAAATTATGATCATTAAAATATTAAATTTTCATTAATATATTGATATTTGACGTGCATGGTATCAATATTATTATGGTATAATTAATAGAAGACAGTAACACTGTTGTAAATACTTTAGTAAATAGATTAACTCGTTAGTATATTGACAGTGATCCTTATTTAGGATGTACAGTTCAGTTATATTTTAACATAGTTCTTAAATAAATTAATAAATAACTAAATATATAATGCAATATTTTGTTATATATCTCAAATCATAATTATTATATCAAAGTATCTCGCTTATATTTAAATACTAATATTAATATATTTACATTTACATTTATTGAAAAAACTACGTTAAAAAATCTCTACTGGTAATATTTTAATACAAGTCAGTTTCTTTTCACTCCAGCTATTTATCTTAATTCAACTGTCTTCAGATTGAATAAGACAACATTTGATTTCTTTCTCTTATATTAATATCTATGCTGATTTTATAATTTAATCTGTTACAATATATATATATTATTCATTCTTATTTGAATTTTTTCTCTTTAGGACACATTATGGCTTACAAATTGCACATGAGGACATTTGTTATTCTAAGCACATTTTTTCCTTATGCAATGTCTACATCCCCTCAAATAAGATTCAAGTACACTCTCTTCTAACTATAATTTCTCTAATTAAGCTGTTACTTTCTCAGCTCTAAGAAATTTTTAAACAATTTAAAAATAAATGGATAAATCAGTTTCTTATTTTTTAAAGTTCTTATACTCTCTCTCCAACTTTGTTTTCGAAATTTTAAATTTACTTTCTCCATTTTTTTCATTTTCAAACATTTCGTTGAATTCTGATATGTAATCAATAAAACCACGAATCATGATCTAAACTTTGTTGTTTGTTGATAAAAGTTATATGCGACTCAGCTGGCAGTCGATGAATGAGGTGAAGCTATGGTGGTTCGAGCTCGTCGCAATCCTCCACCACGAGATCTGCTGCACAAGTTACTCGTTACCTTGCTCAACTCATCTCCGTGAAGTCTCAAGTCTCTTCCATCATCTAGGTGAATCTGGAGTGGTTTATCGCATCTGCAATAAGAATCATGAATTTGCACATATTTGATCCTTGTATTTATTAAGTATTTGCTTTTATCCTCAAATTTTTCAAATTTCTATTCTAATTAGTCCCAAAATTTTCAATTATACACCGCAACCATGTTTTATTCAATTATTTTCCTCATGATTACAATGTCCAAATGAAACATGTCTTACTCCATGTCCATGCTTACTAGATCACAAATGATAGTTCATGGACATCTATTAACATGATCTTTTTAACAAACTTTAACTTGGATGATGCAATTTATGTATCACACAAATGTGTCTGTTCTTTTCCTTTACACATTTATATCCATGTCCACATATCTGACGTTCAAATTTTTATCATTCATATCCATACATTTTTTGTATTGGTTATATATAATATATATATACAAAAATAAAACAAAGAATAAAAGTATATATCATTAAATAAAAAATATATCTATATCATTCTTTATTATAGTAAAATATTTTTCATATATATATATATATATATATAAATAAAAATTAGAAAATAATACATAGAATTTGAAAAAGAATTGTGTCAACATCCACGAAACACATGTCCAATAAAATATAATTTGAAAACTTAATTAGAAATTAAAGTATAAAATATATGTATATGTATATCAAAATAATAAAAAAGGAAACAAGTTTCTATATAGTTATTATATATTTATTTACATATCATAAATTGAAATAATAGACGAATATGATGGAGGTAAATAGAGTACAAATGATTATATCCCTATGATCTCGTATACTCTCTATCCAACGACAGATAACAGAGCCACTCATTTTATAAACTTATTACAATAACTTCAACAAGGTAACACAAAAAAAAAGTATCTAGCATTGGTACCCACAAACTAAAACGAAAAGAGACAACTTTGCTCTGTCTCAGTTATACCAGTGAGGAGTATTTCCGTCTGAAAGCAAGACACGTACGAGTAAAAGTACATTTCCAGCAACATGTGTGTTAAGTTGTCAAAAAAGTCAAGAAAGTGTTCCGTATAGTAATGCACTCTTTTTATTTAATGCTAATGCATAAAGGTAAAATGTTCGGGAAAAAATGACAATTTGGCTTAACATCGACACATTTTGGATACCTAACTTAACATCATTCGGAAATTACTTCTGTTTTCTTGTTGCTCCATATGTCCAATCTTTTGGAAGCTGCTTCCACCTGAAACAAACATAATATGTTATCAGACTTGAAGTGTAACAAGATCCAAAGGCAAACAAGGTGGCCTAAATGATTAAGAATGTTTACTTCTTTTGTCCAGTCTGTTCTGAACGTGACCCATGCCAAAATAACCGTTTGTATAAGCGTACCACAAATCATTCCGGTCCATATACCCTGAAACATTAACAAATCAAATGCTATCACTAGCCTTTAGGTACTCTCAAACTAATACTAGAATCATTAGAAAAGTATATAACCTTGGCATCAAACTTGAAGTAAAATCCAAAGAGAGCTCCAAGAGGAATTCCAATAACGTAATAACATCCAACATTAACTTTCGCCACAAACGTTTGCCAACCGCATCCAACCGCAACACCTTGGATGGAAATTTCTCAATTGTAAAAAGAGTTCTTTATATATTTTGGTATGTGGTGTATTCAACATAAGTATGTATTTACCAGAAAGGACAGGTTGGATTCCATTGAGAACAAGTGTCACAGCCAAAAGCGGACAAAGATCAGAAACAGCAGCTGAGACTTTTTCACCTTCCGTGAATGCATAGCTCAAATAATCACGGCACACCATAATAGCAATGGCTAAGATCACACATGTGATTAAAGAATATATGTTGACAATGATTACAGAAAATGCTGCTGATTTAGGGTTTCCAGCTCCAAGTTCATTACTCACTCTTACACTGAATCAAGATCATAACATCAAAAAAAATCAGTTCTTCAAAAGTAAATAAAAATAATAATGATAGTAACTCATAGTTCATTATTAGCATATTTAAGTGTGTAAAACATAAGAATTTATATACTTCCTTTGTTTCACAATATGTGATATTTTTGAGTGCATTCAAACCTGAAGTGAATTGAAGTCGGACCAGATTAAACCGTGAACCGGACACATATCTAGATTGGTTTGATATAAACCTGCTTAGTTTGTTATTAACTATAAAAATATTTTTGTTAATTTTTATATCTTTTAAAATATTATAACTGTTACAAATAACAAATCTTACTTTTTTTATTATACTTAAAATTTTAGAATTTTCATAACTCATAATGATAAATATTTAAAGTCAAAATATGAATTTTATATTTGAATTTAAAATATTAATTTAATATTTAATTTTCATTTGATTTATACTAAAATTTTATTTTATAACTATTCTACTGAAAAATTTAATAATTAAAACTTAATTATGTTAATAAAATCTGCAAGGATAGCTAACAAAGCATCTAAATTTAATTATTTCTTCTTTAGTTAAACTTAATTGAATTCGGTTGAGCCTGATGAAACCGATCAAACCATATTAACCCATGACGAAAAAAACTCTAGTTCAGTTACTGGTCCAGTTTTAGAAACATTTTTTTTACCTTACTAGACACATTAATAAATCTATCTTTTGGAAAAAAATATCACTAAAATATAATTTAAAATTCGTTTATATAAATATAAGTAAAAACAGTAAAGTTCTAATTTTCATATAGTTTTTGATAAATTTAAAATTACCTAACTATAGTAAAATATTTTATATTATAAAATAACAAAAACTCTTTGATATATCATATATGTTATAACCGATAGAGTATATTTTTGGAGATGATTTTATATAATTAAAATTAAAGAAAGAAGGTTGGGACAGAGCAGACCTTATCGCTGCATTGAATCCAACAGATATCATGAACACCCATCCTGAAATCGTCATGCTGAAACATAAAAAGCAAGTGAATATCTATATAACGCTATAAGCTAAAACCATTATGTCATTGCTTTTGTTAATACATCATTATAAAATTTCAACTTTTCAGTTTTAAGAAATGGAGATATTATATTGTAAAGATGCAAATTCTATCATGATTGGTACAAGTCCGAAATATAATGGCTTATTCTGTTTGGAAGTATAAAGCTAGTAGGGCTGCTGAAACACAATAGATTCATCTCAATAATGGAAGAATATAGTATAATATACTCACACAGAAAGAAATAATGCTTTGTTCGATTCCAAGTGATTAACTTCATAATCAAAACCGAAGAATTAATATTCACATTTTAAATGCTCATACAGAAACTGTAGGATAAAATAAAAATATTTATTGGAGACGAAGACAAAAAGGAGGAAGGATCATGTAGAAAGCGTGTTTTGTTTAAATTTCTAACAAAAGCAAATCTTCATATTTTTACAACCAAGCTTCGCTTTGTACTGTCGTTCATGAAAAGTCTAAAACCATACATACTATAACGTAGAATTTTAAGATAAAAGAATACTATCGTGATTGGTGTCTTTATGGCGGAATTGACTAAACCGCGTTGATATCGCAACCCCACTTTTACCATTACCTAAATATACTAGAACTAGATTCATTTGTTTTTGGCAGGATATTAACAAAATCAAAAATTGTTAATACTTAATTAACAAAACAGTCAAAAAATACTCACAATAACGTTTCTCGGTTTCTCAAAATTGCGAAAATAAAAAGATTGATAATTAATTCAGTGGATATTAGCCCACACAAAAAAAAATTGTGAGTTTTTGAAATTTTTATTTAATTCTGAGGAAATTATTTATTTCTTTATACGGATTATTTCCTCTCTTTTCTTTGCCAAAAGATTATTTTAGTATTTATTAGGAACTTAGAATAAGTGAATTAATTTAGCTAAGACCATCAACAAACGGGAGTTTTTAGTTTTGGATAAAAGCATGTTCTTAATTTTTCTTAGTTAATTTAGCTAAGACATCATTAATTTCAGTTTCTTAACTGGAGTTTTTAGTTTTGGATAATAGTCGATTTTTAATTTTTTTTAGTTAAAACTAAGAAAATTAAGAACTGACTCTTAAATAAGAGTTGTAAGAACTGACTCTTAGCGGAAAAATGTAAGAAAAAAATAGAAAAAAAAGTTAAGAACCATTTATTATAGATGTTCTTAAAAAAAGTAGAAAAAAGAGTTAAACTGAAGTTAAAATCAACAAATCAAATACTCTCTCCGTTTCACTAAGATATATATTCTACAAAAAAATATGTTTCACAAAGATATATTGGTTAAAAGTTATTGAAAACTGAAAATTAAAAATTACCGAAAACAATACATTTATTATAATAATTTAATGTATTTTTTTTAATATGTGTGAAATCATTAAAAAAATTATTTTTACGAAACTTGGGAGTATTTTTTTGAAAGCATTTATTATTGACTCACCAAATGGAGAGAGAATCAAGAGCAAGTTCAGGATTCTCGAGAAGGCCGGCAAGAAGAACCAAGATCTGAAAATACCAAGTCTCAAGGCAAAGCATCACGGCAGAGGCGGCGGAGAGTTTAAAGAATGACGGTAGCCCCGAGAACGCTTGCACACTAAACCCTCTCCAAGTCTCACGACACCGTTCACTCATCAAGATATAAACAAACTGAGCCATCACTGTAATCCACCACGAGAGGCTGAGCACGAGCGACGCTCCAAGAAGCCCCATCCCAAACTTGTAAACAGCGAGCCAGCTTAGGAGGAGATGAACTAAGAGAGTGGCTGTTGCAATGTACGCACTCGGAGCAACTATGCTTTGCGCTTGGAGGAACTTTTGGATCGGGAAGTTCAGTGCGTAGGCAAAGATTTGAGGGATGAGACCGTAGACAAAGAGAGACGCGGCGGAAGCTATCTCCGGAGACTCTCCGAGGAAAAGCAGAATGGGTTCGGAGAAGATGTAGATGAAGGTGAGGAGGACGCCGGTGAGAGAGAGTAGTACGGCGGATCTCTGGAGATAAACGCCGAGCATATCGTACTTCCTCCCTCCAAACGCTTGTCCACATAGCGTCTCCACCGCACTCCCCATTCCTAGCTACAATATTTTCAAGTTTCAAAGTTATTATTACAAAACAGTCCAACATGTGTTGTAAAATAGTTTTGTAATAATTCTAGTGTAATATATAAATCAGTGTTACAACTCAAATCTCATAACCCCATAATAGATGATTTTATTACCATGAGACCGTAGGCGAAGACTTGTATACCGGTGTTACCAAGAGAAGCGGCGGCGAGTTCTAGGTTACCGAGATGGCCAGAGAAGATTTGAGTAGACATGGACATGAGGTAGTTTATCATGTAGACAATGACAGCAGGGGCAGCAAGCTTGAAGAGAAGCTTGGATTCGATCACGGTGGCTTTACGTAGTCGGGGAAACAAGGGAGTTTCAACGTCGGAAAGCACTCTCTCTAACTCCCCGTCGTTTGACTCCGTCGCCGGAGAAGGCTGAGGCTGGAGAAGTGGTTGGTACACGCCATCGGTTTGAGACGAGTCCATGAGATTTTGCTCTATGTAAGGGATGGGTCTGGTCTGTGTAAGTCTAGTGAATGTCTTTTTGTAGAAGGTGGGAATTGACTTACGGCTAATATGCACAGTGTAAACTCATGATTCTCGCTTTGAGTTTTTTTTTTTTTTTTTTTTTTGGAGAATTGAGATAGAATTCTAGTGTTTGTGGTAAGCCCACGTCAATTATTCTCATTATTACATATCATTTTCTTATTTCTGTTTTTGTTTTCAAAGGACATGCAATTCAATTAAGGCCATCATTGTCAGTTAGAAAATCTACTCATTTTTTAATATACTTTCATAATTAAAAAGCATTGAGAAAGTGAAAAGTGTTCAATCAGCTTTCCAAAATCTGAAAATATGTTTATCAAATTACGTCACTACCTCTTCCTTTTTCTTTTCTTTTATTCTATTTTTATTTACGAAAAACTCATAAATATATTACCAATACTAATGCTCGATCTATATGTTCAAATTTGTTTTCTCTAAATTTCTTTAATTAATGGGAAAAGATAAGATCTATAATCAGATTTAATTATGTTAGAAATAATTAGTCTTACTTGTTCTAAATTATATAGATGGATACCCCAACAACTAGTAACAATAAATTATATTAAGTGATTTTCTCAAAAATTTGAATAGTTAATCATATCAATCCAATAGTTTCTCTTTTATTTTTAAAACCATTTTATTGTTATTATTATATTAAATGTTGAAATATTCATTATAATTGTGAATCTAAGTTAAACCAAGAAAGAAAAGAGTAATTAAATGTCCAATGAGTAGTTTCCTCGTAAGTCCAGTTGGTGAAATAAGAGATTCAATAATTGAGTCCCAACAAAAAAGGATAGCTTGTTGAAAAGTTGATACGGTAGACAGTGACCGTTTTCTCGATGCAAAACCGAATAAGAGGAATCAAATGATGGCGAGCCACACTTGCTTGATGATGAGAAGAGTGTTGGATTCATGGGTTAGATGGAAGAAATTTTGTTCATGACAACCAATTCTACATGCACTATAGGTCATTCCATAATATGTTTCTCTGCTCCACTAAGTTAGAAGCATAAATAGCAGTGATCACTCTCCTTGTTGTATCAACTTAGCCATGGATCCTCCTAAGACTGGTTTTGCTTCAATGCGGTCTACTCCCACATCGACCTCTGATCTTCAGGGCTCGGTTGATTCTTCACCCTCTGCTATGTGGGATATGGCCAGTTTCTCTTTTCAGGAGTATATTAGGATCTTTGTCTAGACAAGTTACAGATTATTCGGTTCTGGACTTATCTGTCCTGAGACCATTTGCTTGCTCAGTCACTGATGCAAAGGTTTTATCAGCGGTTTCTTCGGTAGAAACCATCACTCAAACTCTATTTAGGCTGAACAATAACAAAGAGTCGGGTCCTGATGATCTAACCTCAACATTCTATAAGGATGCTAGGCCTATAATTGGTGAGGAATTGGCTCATGGAACTTTTGGATCGGGGAAATTCTTCACCAACTCTTTCATGCCTTATGCTACCAATGCAACCATTCTGACCTCAATTCCAAAATTCCCGGTGATACTTTGATTAGTAATATCATCCTATCTCTTACTACAACACTCTCTAGAAGGTTGTCTCCAAAATTGTAGTCTTCAAGCTTAATAAACCTTTGCTTCCGAGATCAATCCTCAATAACCATACAACTTTCATAAAACGGAGGTTATTAATTGAGAATTGCTTTCTAGTTTCTGAAGTTGTTAGTGGTTACGACAAAAATAAAGGACCAAAAAGATTCACTCTGAAAGTTGACACAAACAAGTCTTTCGACTCCATCAAGTTAGACTTCATCATACAATGCAGGCGTTCTCTTGATTTCCCCATCATCTATCTAAATGAGGTGATCCAATGCATTGCCTCTACAGCTTTTTTAGTTGGATTTAACGGATCAATGCATGGTTTTTCAAGGGTAGAAGGGGGTTAAGGTAGAGAGACCCCTTGTTCTATCACATAAGCTAAATAATGCTGCTGAGTCTAATCAGCTTGGATAACATCCTAACTGTGGAGCTTCTACGTTAGCCCACATATGCTTCGCTGGTGATTTACTCATCTTCTCAACTGGTTCTCCAAAGTCTTTATTGGCAATTTTCCATATTCTTGAAGACTTTAAAACAGGCTTATGGACTTAGAGTCAACATAGAAAAACCAAGCCTATTTACTGCTGGCTTATCACAATTTGAAATCAACCATCTACAAACTATATCTTGTATATCACAAGGGAACCTATCTATCCGCTATTTGGGATTGTCACTTTCCCTCAAGAATTTATTTTTCATCAATTGTGAGGTATTAATTCAGAAGGTCCGACCAAAAACAAATTCATGAACCTCTACGTGCTTATCCTTTGTAGGACTTGCTTGGAGTGAAGTTACTATACCGAAGAACGAGGCTTGGCCTAAATTCAGTCATAGCTGACTTAACAAACTTTTGGAGTTAGCTAGCATTTTTACTCCCTAAAAATGCATAAACTTGATAAAATCTTTGTGTTGTGCATATTTTTGGAAAGCAACGTTGGAAGGGAAGCATGTGGTGAGATTTTTTCGGAGTAAGATTACTACATCAAAGGAGGAATGGGGCCTAGGCCTAAAAGACCTATTTGTCTGGAACAGGATATGCACTATGAAGTTGTTGTGGAGATTTGTCTTTTGCAGGGATTCTATTTGGGTTAAATGGATGCAATAAAATATGATTAAAAATAATGACTGAGGACAATAAAAATGAGGCAGCAATTTACTTGAACCTTTAGGAGTACTCTCAAGCTCATGAACAATGCCTTGCAATAGTATCGTATTGCTCCAAGAGATGGAACAACGTACTCTTTTTGGAATCACCCTTGGTCAAACTTAGGACCATTGATCAAGTACATTGGACTATCAAGACATTCATTGACATGTATTCCTTTATTTTCTTCCCTGTCTTCCATCTTAATTAATGATTACTAGTGGTTTCTTGGTGCAAGAATCCGAGACTAGACCATATTGATATATACTCCCTATGTTTCATTATAAGTGTCATTTTAATTTTTTGCACATGAATTAAAAAAACAATTAATTTTGCATATTTTCTATATAAAAACACAATTACCTATACAAATAACCATATTTCAACCAATAGAAAAATAAAATGCAGCATAAAATTAATAAATTTTGCATTGAAAGTCGAAAACGACACTTTTTTGTAACAAAAAAACTTCTTTTAAAATGACACTTAATATAAAACGGAGGGAGTACTTCACAACACTCTCACTTTTAGACTCTCAAGATACTCATCAATGGATTGTAGATGGTAAGTTTCGGTCTCAATTTTGCTCTTCTATGATCTACAACAACTATTAAATATTTCCGCACACCAAATCTTAAAAAGCAATTTTTCATATGAAATCATCTGAGAAACTAATGTTGTAATTGTTTGGTTATAACAACATGCGTATTAGGCCTGAGATCTATTATCCGGGATTTGGATCCGATTTGAGATCCGTTTTGGATCTTCTTCAAAAATAAGTTATTTAGAGTGCATGAATCCGGATCTGGATAGTAAAATCTCGGGTCCAAACCGGATCCGATTCCGAATATCTTAACTTTTAGGTCCGGATATCCAGATCCAGATTCATGTTTTCAAAATTTTTAAATTTTATTAATAATTATATTTGATATATTAATATTTATACCTAGAATAAATTTTGGAAGATATATTTAATATGTCACATATATATATTCATAAGTTTTGCATAAATATTTAATTTATGTATTATTTTTAAAATATGTTTTTATTTATTTTACTAATCTAGATCCGAATCTAGATATCCGCAGATATTACAATATCTAAAAGGATATCCGAAGCCTGAATACCCAGAAAGCACGAATTTGAATCAATATTCTAAAATCATGGATCCGAAAAATCCGAATCCGAATCGGGATATTCTAAATTTCCTAGAATATCCGGATCGGTCTCACCCCTAATGTATATAGTTAATCCGTAAGATTAAAAATTCTTAATATAGTATACATTTACAAAATTGGACGTCGTCACCATAGGGACCAACATAGTGATTCTAGAACCAAGACCGTCCCAAAAAATATTTAGACCCTGTGTTGAGTTCAAAATTTTCCAACCGTAAATCTGAAACCTAGGCTTTTTGTGTTATGTATATAATATATGTATTTTAATAATTTTCCAACTGTAAATCTGAAACCTAAGCTTTTTGTTGTTATGTATATAATATATGTACTAGACTTTAATCCGCACATTCGTGCGAGTTTTTGTTTATTTATAAATATAAACTTTGATATTATTGTAAACATTTTAAACATATAATTTACATTTTAGTGTTATGTATTATGTTACTCTATAATCTTATTATTTATTTTTATCCGACATTATTTTATGATAGTGCATTAATTATATTAAAAATAGTTGATTTTTTGGTAAATATTTTTGGGGTTTTTGCAAAAGTAACTCAAAATTTGGAGTCAAACAGAAAACTAACTTTTTATTTTGACTCATTTTTTTTTGAGATTTTTACCCCATACCTGCATTTTATCTACGAAAATGCCATTAACTTTTTTTTGGTTTTTCGAAAATGGTTTTTTTACTGTCTCAACCTCATCATCTTCAAGTATTTACAATATTGCCACTATCATGAATAGTTCAACAACCTTGTACTACCTGTTTGGAGCTTTTAATGCCCTTTAATGCACGTAAATCTCTTTACACTCTCTCTGTTTCAATTGTTATGAACTAAAAACAACATTTCTTTCACTTTCTCTCCATATTCATCCAAAAACTCAAGCTTTTGATTCAAAATATTTTATGGTTGACAGAACCATATTTCTTTCGTTTTGACTTACAATTGCTTTCGTTTGAGGTTCTGGGTGGTTGGAGAAGACCATGTGTGCAAACAAAGTCATCTCACCTAGTTTAAGGTATGAATTTGAATTTTTTTCAAGATCTGTTCGTGTAGAAGACTTACTCGTAAGTCATTTGTATGTAGAAGACTTACTGATAAGTCTTCTGGTTCAAAACGAAAGACTTAATCTAAGTCGTCCGGCTTTGTTTGTTAAAAAAAGAACTCCAAACAACTTATATATAAGTTGTCTACGAAAAATGGCTAGTTTTACATTTGACCGAATCGTGTCAGATCTTTGACTATTTCTGGATGACTTAAAATTCAGTCGTCTCTGGGAAAGTTAAAATTTTAATATTTTATTAAACTAGACGACTTACGTCTAAGTCGTCTTAGGTTAGTTTTGTAATTGAAAAATAAAACTTGAAATTTAACTTTTACCAGACGACATAATTGAAAGTCGTCAAGCCAGAAGACTTAATTTAAAGTCGTCCGGAAAAGCAAAGTCGTCCAGAAATTTTCCCAAGTTTTCTGGTCAAACCTTGCTTAACCCGGACGACCTTAAATTAAGTCGTCTGGCTGGATGACTTTTCAATTAAGTCGTCTGGAGAAAGTTAAATTTGAAGTTTTATTTTTCAATTACAAAACTAACCTAGGACGACTTACGTTTAAGTCTTCTAGTTTGAATAAAATATTGAAATTTTAACTTTCCCAGAGACGACTGAATTATAAGTCGTCCAGCAATAGTCAAAGATCTGACACGATTCGGTCAAATGCCAAAACTAGCCCGTTTTTCGTAGACAACTTATATATAAGTCGTCTGGAGTTTTTTTTTTTAACAAAAAAAAGCCGGACGACTTAGAATTAAGTCGTCCTATTTAATTTTCAATTGCAAAAGTGACCTCTTTAGACGACTTACCTTTAAGTCTTCTGGACGACTTACTTCTATGTCGTCTGCGGCAATGTTTAGTGAACTTCTTCATTTTCTCTATGTTTACTAATGTGTTTTATTTTGAATATTTGCAGATGATTCATCAGTTACATGCAGTGTATGGAGAATGGTTGTTGAAAAGATTGCCGTTGGGATTTTGTGGTTGATGATCTCAAAGGAGCAAGATTGTTTTTATTGAATGAAGATTCAACACATGCTGAACTTGTTGCAATGGCTCAAGATGATTATAACCTGGACATGAGAACAGTGACTGTGGGAGATTAGCTACTCATTACCAGCAGAAATGATGATGGCTCCAGGCAGTCCTCCCATTCATGTTACAAGTGATAGACAAGTTCGAAACTTGCTCGAGATACTCAAAACGCATAGAGTATGTCTTTGTGTATCAAGCTGCAACAAGGTGGAAACGGTTTCAGAGAAAAGGGAAGAAGCTGGTGATGCTCAAACTGCAAGGAAACTGGCCATACGAAACAAAAATGTACATAACCAGTTGACTTAGTCGTCCAGACGACCTAGATTTAAGTCGTCCAGTCTTGATTACCCGTCCAGACAACTTATATATAAGTCATCCAGTGTTTCGTCTACCAGACAACCTTTAAGTAAGTCGTCCAGAAGACCTTCTACTAAAGTCCTCCAGCGTATTTTATTTTTAGACGACCTTCTACTAAGTCGTCCAGTGTATTTTATTTTTATACTACCTTCTACTATCCCTTCAAGTGTATTTTATTTTAGACGACCTTCTACTAAGTCGTCCAGTGTATTTATAAAATTAGACGACCTTCTACTAAAAGTCGTCCATCTAAAAGACCTTCCAGACGACTTAACTGTAAGTCGTCCAGCTGGAAAACCTTCTAGACGACTTAACTGTAAGTCGTCCAGCTGGAAAACCTTCCAGGCGACCTAACTGTAAGTCGTCCAGCTGAAAAACCTTCCAGACGACTTATATAAAGAGGAGTTCAAATATAAAGAGGAGTTCAAATACAAATACAAATACAAATCGTTACAAAATCAAGTTCAAATACAAAGACAAGTTCAAAAACAAATACAAATCTAATCATACATCCTTTGTCCAATACAACCAGGCTCGGTTCTGAAACTGGAACGCTTGATTGTGGAACTGGAACGCTTGATACTACGCTCGGTTGTTGATCGGTGGAAGCGACGCTCGGTTGGTCAGTGGAAGTGACAGCAACAATCTCTTTGGAGGAGACACCATCTGCTTTATCCTCCGGCAAGCTCTTCTTTCCCGAGTTCGCCTCATCGCGAATTTCTTTCTACAATATAAATAGCACACTAGTTAACCCTGGACGACTTAAATATAAGTTTGTCTGGACGACTAGTTGACCATGGACGACTTAAATGTAAGTCATCCAGATGACTTATCAGTAAACTTATCAGTAAGTCTTCTGAACGAAATTAAGTCGTCTGGACAACTAGTTAACCCTGGATGACTTAAATATAAGTTGTCTGGACGACTAGTTGACCATGGACGACTTAAATGTAAAGTCGTCCAGACGACTTATCAGTAACTTATCAGTAAGTCTTCTGAACGACTTAAAATTAAGTCGTCTGGACAACTAGTTAACCCTAGACGACTTAATTCTTGTTGGGAGAGGATTTGTTACTAAACCTCGGATTGTTTGGCTTGAGGGGTAGTCTGTTTGGCTCGAGGGGTAGTCTGCAAAATAATCAAAGACAACAATAGAGATAAGCTAAACAAGCTAAATCTAACAAGAACACACAGAAAAGTCACAACACAAGCTAAATCAAAACAAAGCTTTCAACTTTCATTCACAGGAACTCACATAGAAGTCAGAACACAAGCTAAATCAATCACGCCTTAATTGTAACTCCAGACGACTTAGTACACGACTTATAATTAAGTCGTCTGGAAAGTCTTCCAACTGGACGACTTAGTAGACGACTTATAATTAAGTCGTCTGGGAAAGTCTTTCTGCTGGACGACTTATATTTAAGTCGTCTACTAAGTCGTCCAGTTGGAAGACTTTCTAGACGACTTAAATTACAAGTCTTCTAGTAAGAAAAATTTAAAAGCGGACCTGATTAGTCGCAGAAGGAGTTACCGTCATTGCGGTTAATTAGATCTGAAAAAATAAACGGTGAAACGGTGGAGAAGGAGTAAATTGATAAGAGACAACGTTTTATGTTAACGGCGCTAGGGTTTACAGTAAGCGGCGGTGGAGAACGTTGGTGGAGCACGGTGGTGAGGGCGACGGTTTGTTTCGGAAATAGTGGAAAGTGGCGGCGCTAGGGTTTAGAGGAAGCGGCGGCGCTAGGGTTTAGAAAGAAGCGGTGGGCGCTAGTGTTTAGAGAGCGGCGGCGCTAGGGTTTATAAGAAGCGGCGGCGCAGTGTTTAGAGGAAGGCGGCAGTGAGAACGGTGAGAATGAAGTGAGATAGATAGCCGACGTTGAGAACGATGGTTTGTTCGGAATAGTGGGAATTCAAAATCGCCTTTGATATCGCCTTTGAGAGAGAACTGTTAGGGTTTCTGAATATTGCGAAAATGAACAAAAAAAAATCACCTTAATATATTGGGTAAATAATCCGGTTAGCTTTAAAAGTACAATGGTAAAATTTAAGGTTTGGTCCGGTTTAGACGACTTACAAATAAGTCGTCTGACGGATAATGTACATCAGACGACTTAATATTTAGTCGTCCGTTTACAGACGACTAAATATTAAGTCATCCCAGACCCTAAAATGAACCCCTAAAACTAAAATGACTAAATTAACTAACTAACCACGTTATAAAATCAAATTATATACTTCAATAGTGTTACTATACACAGAAATGAACACGCTTAGGTAATTTTTAATTTTTTCAAAAACGGTTTTAATACTTTCCAAAATCTACCCTAAGACACATACAATACTACAACATATGTTGATGAAACATAAACTAAAGAATATCATGACTCACTACTTTCACTCATCTATGCTGAAAACAATTGAAATTTGTTATATCTTTAATTTATATCTCTTAAGAACATATGTTAATTACATAATTCCCATTTTTCACTTATCAAAATATTTTTTACAAAATTTTTAAATTATGTTTAAGAATAACTGTCCAGACGACTTTAGTTAAGTCGTCTGGACGACTTATTTTCAAGTCGTCTGAACAGCCACGACTTGCGAGGGTTAAAAACGTAAATTTTTTTTTGTTTTTTTTGTTTGTTCACAAGGGGATAGTTGTAATTTCAATAGCCTTTTAAAGTTACTTTTGCCTTTGACCCAAGTTTGCGGTATTCTTTTGGGGTTTGACTCCAAGTTTTGAGTCACACTTGGCAAATTCTCCCAATATTTTTTATATTTATCAACATATTTATTATAATTAATAACATTAAAATTTATATTTAAATTGATTTTTATTAATATTTTAAATGAATTATTAAATTCTAGAGTTTTCTAATAGCATATTGTCGAATAACACATTAAATTAAAGGTATAGTTATATACACTTATATTTTGATATTAACATTTTAGTAATTGTATATTTTTTGGAGTCTCATAACACTAATTAATAGTGACATGATATTTATTTATTAAATGAAAATATTTATTCATATAGTATTTCTATTTTAATATCAATAAACTATAATTATAATATTTATAAAAATAGCATATAATTTCTTATTCTTGTTCTAAATTTACTTAAAATTAATTACAATAGTATTAATAATACTAATACGAAATTAAATAATCCACTATTCTATAAAAGCATTAAAAAAATTTTAATTAGATTTGTTTAGATTTTCTTCAACTGATTTTTCGTTGAACTAAAAATAATTAAATTTATAAATTAAAATTGATTATTAAGATTTTCAAATGTATACATATATTTGCTTGACTAAAGTAAATAATATGTCATAATAATAATTATTGAAATGATCCTACTATGACTCTTTTGTCTAGTAGATTTTTTTGTACTTCTCTTTTATAGACAGAAGATTTTAATAAATTAGGGATTTAATTGCCTTTAAAAAAGTGAAAGTAAAAAAGAATGGCCCTGTGTGAGCACATCCTCAAAATATTTACGCATGTACATAGATATTTACGCCTTGTTTCTACAATTACAACGTACATTAAATATTTCAAGTCTTGTTTCGACAACTACCACGTAAATAAACATGCGCTTCCATAAACCAACCACAAAAATGAATGAAAATGTGGACAGCCTTGATTTGATTGAAAATTTTAGCTGAAACTATTAAATCTCAACCAACATAGTGGGTGGGTGCAATTTATGATCTCAGAACCAACATTATATTTTTTTAGGAGTTCCAACTTCGAACCTGGACTCTTGAAATAATGTAGCTTGTTATTCTTTGCCAAGAGCCTACGCTATTGAGAGATTCTTCTTGCTGTGGGGAGAGTTAATACGAGATACATGGAAAAGTACTGTTCTATTAGTCACTAACGAATATATATGCAAAATATCCAAATGTTTATGAACTTGTGTTATCGAGATTTTTTTTTTCCATTTGGCTAATTGATCCGTTTTGGACGGAAATATGTTTCAAACTATGTGTAAGTCTCATGCTTAAAATATATATAATATATATATAATACTATATATATATATTAACATGTTTTGATGCATATAATACTATTTTATGCATGTTTTAGATTTTTTTTAAAAAGTTTCCAAATTCAAGTCATGATTAGTAATACATGATGCTAAAACATAGTGATGTCTAGACCAAAATAGATACATATTTATAATGGTTGTGCATTCATTAAAACAAAAAGGTGTCGTGTGCCACATACAAGTAATGTAATTGTTATTGACGTGTTGAATAAGATTAGTTTTTTTTTTTTGCTAAAATGAATAAGATTAGTTGCCATGAAGATTTGGTAAGAATACGCACGTTTAATTGCCTGAGAAAATATTTTCAACGGCCAACAGGAGAAGCTTGAAAAAGGGAGCCATGGAGTTATGTGCGACGAATTGCAAAGTTAAGAGTATATTTATTGGATAAAATTGATTCATATACAACTTATTACATGCGAGTATAAATTGTATGAGTATGATATAAAGTAGAGCGGAAAACGCTCATTTAGCATTGGCCCAAAAATGATGAAGATTAAAATAATTAAGAGTTCTGGTTTTCGAAGCACAGTACATATCTGCAGAGATTACAATCACAAGTCTATCTGAAGTGTGCTCTTAACAATCAAGAAAAATTAGGAGAGTTGAACTTTATATTGTTTTGTATGTGTTATATTGATAGTGCGAGATTGATTGGTGTGAGTTAATACGATAAGTTTTTTTTATATAACCGTGGCATAATTCCAAAAGTTTTTTGGCACAAAAATTAATCATCACACCTCTATAATTCATATTTTTTGACTATTTAAATTATTTCTAAATAGTCAGACTCAAACACAGATGAAATGTATATAATTCCAAAAGTTTTTTAGCACAAAAAATTAATCATCACACCTGTATAATTCATCATTTTTACTATTAAAGTATTTTAGATGGTCCAGACTCCAAATCCAGATGCCAGTGCTTATAGCTGTAGAACGCATTACCACAGAGATGGAGGCTCTGCTGAGTTAATGATATGTTAGTGCTTGAATCTACTTTTATAGAGCAAGTAGTAAATAAGATTGTCTAAAAACCAGTCGACATGGCTTGAGGACATACGCAAGTTACCATGTATACTTACTTACCAAATTCTATCATTTATATGCTTGCTTTTCATCGACTGTTAAAATCGATCGTACATATTCGCGTTTTTGTAAATATCTTCGTTTTTTATACGAGTTAGATCCCTTTTAAAGAAAACTTCATATTAACAAAAGTAAACACAAACATATGGAACAATACACAGAGACTTATGTGCAGAGGATCAAACAGTTGATATTGGAGTTATTTTTTCTTACTGCTCGCAGATGACAATCCAGCAATATCGCGCGCACAAGATATATAACTATAATAATAGCTTCATATAAAATAGCAACAAATACATTGTTACGCAGAGGTAACTCTAACGCTGCTGAGCCATATAAGTTATGCCTCTAATTTATTAAATGAACACTATCTCTGTTATTGCATGAGCGTGAGATCAAAACATAGCACAAAGACAAGCCATCCAAAAGATATATCTTGATAAATCTCTAGTCTTTGATATGTGTTTTCAGAGACTTGCCTATGCCTTGTTGATCGATGAAATTTAATTTGCGATGTCGTAGTTACCTTGTGCTATTCCATAAAAAAATTGTCAAAATTTGAGTGAGATGGCGAAGATAAATCATCCGAATCCAAAGTACATTGCAATACTTAACAAATCGCTTACCATATTACCATAAATTCCAATTACTCGACTAGTCTACATTCCTTCAAACTTGGTACATCTCTCTGAGCGCTCACCATTCTGGTCGTATATCAGTCTTTACCAACCAAAATTGTCCCATCTTTCCACAAAAATTCACACGGCCAATAGACTAAGTATATACAGTCCAAGTGTGCTCACTTATAGATATTTCGTATTCTAGCTAGTGTAAATACACTGCTGAACCCTATGAGCAAGCTCGATACTCATAACATACAACAGAACTATGGCCTAAAAGCAGTGAGATTATCTGATTTTCGTTTGATTTCATCCAGATTGGAAGATCACGCGACTTCATTTCAATTGTTTTATGGTACTTAAACCAAACATCGATCTTATGCTCTATCGTAAGGACTTGTTCAATAACTACGCTAGGAGGAGGTCATGTTTTGCTTGACAAAGCACTAACTAAATTGGTCTTGTTCTCTTTGCCCAGTAAAAAGAGCAAACGGCGCAGTCATTTCTCTTCTCCTGCCAAAAATCAGCTCTAAAGTATAACAACAACGCTTACCAAAGAAGCTACAAAACAACAAAAGCAAATCCTCAAGACAATCTCTTAACAACCACTCAGTATGACAAACCAAAAGCGCTGAAGCAACAAGCTCTACACATACACAAAACCAAAGTATTAAAGCCAAACTAGCTATAGTTACAAGTGTTGCCTTTATCCTGCGTTTAGTGCATGAGACTAACACAAATGTTATACCGTCACCGAGTCTGCCTCTCGTCAATGACTTATATCCTGCGTATAGACATGTAGTAGCTCCAAACAAATACCAATAATTGCGCTTATATTTAGAAACCTCCACTGCGTCTAGAGCCAAGGATGCGCTTAGCATGCGACCAGACCCAGATACTGTATCTACTTGTCTAAGGCCCTATATCTAGAGACAGAAGCGTTTCATCTATTCCATGAATTCAAGATTCCCACTACAAAATATTACAGAGCTCTGCTAACCTACATCCATGGATTATTATTGGTTCTTTCACACCAAAATTTCGTATTACTCAAACGACAAGTATCGAAGAGAATTAAAAACAAGGGAAAAGCTCGGAAATGTGTTAGAGATTACTCTACAAAACCCGCTTTACTCATGATGAAACTCTGTATGTTATTTTATCTTGAATATCGCTCCCT
>CAJHQP010009879.1:0-20650 GCA_905132765.1 Moricandia arvensis
AATTTAAGCGGGGCTATTGAATAAGGATTGAGAGATTCAGATTTGAGAAATTTAAGGAAAATACGACGATTTGAATAAATCCATAAAAAGAATTTGTTACCAAATTTATATGTTTTTGAAGATTTTTTTTGAGTTTTTGAAAAAAATCTTCTTTTTTAATTAAATATTTATTTAAATAATAATTTATTCTATATTAATAAAATTGATATTATTATCGTTTTCTGAAAATATATAAAATATATTATAAAAAAATCAATATTTATTTTTATTTCATTAAAAAAATATTATTTTAAAAATGTGAAAGAATTTTTCTATTTTAAAAAATTCAAAACCATCTTAGGAGGTGTATTTCAATTGGTTATTTTTCACTGTAAAAATTCATCCAGATTTCATAAAAATCTCATTTGATGGATTTTGTTGACAAAAGTCTATATTTTCCATAAGCTGATTTGAGAGATTTACAAATGATTAAGCCAATAAGTTTGGATTCGTATGAAATTTGTAACATGTAGATACAAATAAGAGGGCGTTTTTGATTACTCTTAATTCTTGATCGAATAAGACTCCTCTAGTATTTATCAAGCGTTATGACTGATAATAATAGAAATAATGGAAACTGTGACGTCACTAGTGTGTGTGTCGCACTTTGTTCTTTCACAGGAGAGGGGAGTATGGCCTTGAGCATATCGGCTTTTGTTTCGAATCAGTTTCGTGTCGGTTTGATTATGGTGAATTGTAGGTTAATAAAACTTAACCTAATCAAAACAAAGTAGCTTTGGTTCGAGTCTGGTTTGATTGAGTTTGCGTTCGCTTTAGTGTTGGATTTGTTAGTTCGTTTGGTCTTAGACTTAGTTTCAGTCACTTTATTATGGTTTGGTCTGGTGCGGTGTCGTCCGCATTACGTCTGTTATAAAATATATGCGCTATTAATTTATTATTAAAACAATTAACTTACTAAAAGACTACTTGCACCTAATTTGATCTTTATTGATCATAGAAGAATTTATGTTAGATAATCTTAATTTTAGACAATAGAAATTGAAGAATTTACGAGACAAACGCGCACAAACTTAAATAATTAATAGTTTTTAGGTTTTTTACTACAATCTTTAGTATTACATATTATTAGAATTAAAACTAGAGAATATACATAAGAAATTATTTGTATCATAATTTTAAAAACATAGAGTTAAGAAAAAATGAAATCTTAACAAAATATTCACAATATGTTAATATACATATATATATATTTATTAATAGAAAATAATTGGGTATCAGATAGTGTTTTAACTCAAACCAAACCAAACTATTCGCGGTTGAATAAAACATGAACAATGGATTATGTATAAATACGGTTGGTTTAACTTCGGTTGGGTTGAGTCGGTCGTTCGTTTGAGTTTTTTGCCCACCACGGAGAGAGAAAAAAAGATGTTTTTTACATATGATCCTTCTTCAGTTACTAGATTATGTTTTTTCATTTTTAATTATCTATGGTCAAACTTAAATATGAAAAATAGCTATGATAGCATTAATTACGTGTTTTATTATTGATATAAGTGAATGTATTTAACTTTTTCTTAATATGTAAAATCTAAACAAGAACCTTTAAATACATTAAATTACTATTATTTGTTTTGTTTATTTTGCATTTGTCTATTCTGCATTTAATCATATTCCGTTTGATCAGTACTCATCTTTATACTTAGAACAAAAGTATTAGGCGAATTTGTTGTTGAAGGGAAAGCAATAATACATTTCTTAACTAAAGAAAAAAAACACAAATTAAACAGCTAATAGATTTATATTATAAATTAAACAATTCGGAGTTAGTATCTTATACTTTTTTTGGTCAAAGGTATCTTTATACTAAAACAAAAGTATTAGGCGACATTTGTTGTTGAAGGGATCAATAATTACATTTCTTGAACTAAACAAAAAAAATAAATTAAACAGCTAATAGAATTTATATTATAAATTAAACAGTTCAGAGTTAGGTAGAGAAGTAGGGGGTTTGGAGATTGACTTTGTTAGGAGTGTGTGAATTTTAAGAAGTGATAGATTTTAAAATTTATGTGGATTTTAAAATTATATATACATTGAATTATAAATTTAATCATAAGTTTCTTAGATTGGTATAGATTTTATGAATTTTTATTACTTTTTCTCATTTTTTTGTAAAGTAATAAATATTTAATTTATATTATTTCTAAATTATATAGCATGATTTGTTTTTTCAAAACAAGTTCTTTTGTTAAAAGAAAATAAGAATGATAGATACAAAATTATATTAATATAATAGAATGAATATATATAACAAATTTAACCGTATTTTGTTTTTCAGTTATTTATATGTTATTTAAGTTTTAATAATTAATGATAAAATAATATAAATATAGTTATATATATTCAAAAATGAATTATATAAGATTAATGTATAAATAATATATAAATATAATAATATCTTGAAAGTATAAGTATATAAAATATAATTATTTATTCGAAAATGTAACTCATTTTTGGACATATAATTTGGATTGAAAGTTCAATAGATATTGGTAAGAATATTTATTTGTTTTATAGTTTTTTATCACATGGGATTTTGAAAATCTCATTTATATATATCATATTTGAAAGTTTAGTCATATGAGTAAAAATGAATAAAATTCATATCTCAATAGCACTAGATTTAGTTACAATTAGAGAATCAATAAAAACTAAATTTTTTGAATAATAAAATATTGAATAGATTTTAAAAATTTTAAACCAATAACAATGGATTCTATCAATTTTTTTTGAAATCCATGAATCAATAATAAGGGAGTCCCAAATTTTCAAAGTCCATGAATATTCACTTGTCAATAACCATAATCAATATCAATGAGGTAAATCTGCAATTTTCCCATAAAACAGAGATCCTGTGAGTGATATTGCAAATCAACCAATGTGATTTTAATTAGTTTTTTTAATGCAGAGGTTGAGATAGACACTATCATATATCTTGCAATTTTGAAGTAAAGGGTTGGTGAGGAAATGATTGTAATCACCCAACCAACCAATGTCTCTGGTCCATAAAAAGAATGCTTTCACTCACGTTCCTAAAAACATTCTCACTAGTATTCAAACCGCACCTATACTCACTAGTTATCAACCTTGGAAAGAACACATGGCCACCGAGAAAAGCAAGATTCTTGTGATCGGAGGAACTGGTTACATCGGGAAGTTCATCGTGGCAGAAAGCGCCAAAGCTGGCCACCAAACATTCGCTCTCGTTAGAGAAGCCTCTCTCTCCGATCCAGCCAAAGGCATAATCATTCAGAATTTCAAAGATCTCGGCGTCACAATACTACAAGTACGCATGAAACTCTTCTTTATCTACTGGTTAATGTAATGAGACGGTTTCTTCTTGTGCTAATAGTTTTCATTTTAATTTGATCTTTGGGTTGGACAGGGAGATTTGAACGATCACGAGAGCCTAGTGAAGGCCATAAAGCAGGTGGATGTGGTGATATCAACTGTTGGAAGCATGCAACTCTTGGATCAGACCAAGATTATTTCCGCCATAAAAGAAGCTGGTAACGTCAAGGTTGGTATTAGATTCAAATCCGTTACAAACTATTAGCAACGTGTTGTTCGGTGTACCAATAAAAAAAAGTCACCTTCGTGTATTATTTTTAGATTTAAAAAAAACAGTATTTTAGTAGAAAATGTAAATTTTCGCTAGAGAATAATAAAGTCGGGTTTTAATATGAATATGGGTACAAAGAGTTGTAATTTTTTCACTAACAATTAACAAACAAACCATAAGAATGAACATAGGCTTCCAACTTAAAATCAATTGACAATAAGTAGATTGGTCTTAACCCTTTATATATTACTTAATTATTTATCCAATTACCGATTTTTTCATATTTTTCAAGTTTAATTCGTGGAGTTAACCAAGATTTTTATTTTCAGAGATTCATGCCGTCCGAGTTTGGGGTGGACGTGGACAGAGCAAGTGCCGTTGAGCCAGGGAAATCGAGTTTTGGCAAAGAAGATTCAGATCAGGAGAGCATCGAAGCAGAAGGAGTACCATACACTTACCTTGTTAACAATTGCTTTGCCGGTCGCTACTTGTCTACTTTGGTTCAGTTCGAGCCTGGTCTCACTTCTCCTCCTAGAGACAAAGTCACCATTTTGGGCGATGGAAATGCCAAAGGTTGATGAACATTTATTAAATGTTATAACATAAGCTTATTTTTATAATCAAAATTATTGTTATTTATTTGCAGCTGTGATCAACATGGAGGAAGATATTGCTACCTACACTATCAAGACGGTGGATGATCCCAAGACTCTTAACAAAATCCTCTACATTAACCTCCCAAGAACATTATGTCGATGAACGAAATGGTCGCCTTGTGGGAGAAAAAGATCGGCAAGTCTCTTGAGAAGACTCACATCTCAGATGAACTACTGCTCAAAAGCATCCAAGGTTTAGTATCATTCATCATTGGCTTTTTACATTTTTTTTCATTCACCATGAGGCTACCTACCGACTTTTTCATTATTTTAATTTGTTAAATCATTTATTTTTCTTTTTCTTTTTCTTTTTGGCAGAGTCTCCAGCTCCCTTGAACGTTATTTTGTCGATAAACCACTCAGTGTTTGTGAAGGGAGATCAGACCAATTTCACTATAGAGTCTTCCTTTGGTCTTGAAGCCTCTGAGCTTTACCCTGATGTCATGTACACCAGCATTGACGAATATCTCAGTCGCTTCGCTTGAAGAAAATTTCGTTAAACGCCTAATATACCACCAAAATGGCCTGATGAGTTTCATAATGCAACAATAAAATGTCATTCTTGTTAATGGTGAAGAATATGTATGCGTGTTTGTGTGTCTTATCAAAAAGTTTGATCTCTATTTCTCAACTTTCTATAAAAATGTGAATATGTATCTTTCTATCTATTATATCTAATTCTCTTTTTTATCGCTAAATAATCATGTTATTATAACTATCAGAAAATCTTATATACGATTTTACAACTGACAATCTTAGTTGTCTTATAAAGAATTCACTTCTAACTACATCATGTGCGATGTCATATCCCAAAACTGTTAACAAAATCTTCAACAAATCTCTTATAAAAAATTTCTCCATTAATTTGCATAATTTTGCTTTCTCTATGATTCGAAACTTAAAACTCCTGATATATAAACATAAATAAACACTTAATTAAAAAAATAAAAATTATCTATCAATCAAATTATAATAATTTTTTCAAGATTTCACCAGTAATTGACACGTAATAAAAAATCACTGAAATAACTTCTCAATTAATATATAGGAGGATTTCAATTTTTCTTTATTTGCTTTTATAAGCAATTTTTAAGTTTTGATAAAATCATTTTGGAAGCTATAATAAATATTTTTTGAAAATCTTTAAAAAAGATTACAAATGATTTATAAATCATATATGGACACTATAAGACATTAAAAATTATTATAATATTTTATATATAAATATAATTTTCTATATAAGAATATAAAATTTTCTTGAACATAGTAGAAAATTATTTATATTGATATCTATTAAAAACTATTCATTATTTATATAGTTTAAAAATATAAGAAATAATTAATCAAAAATTGTTAATCTTTCTATAATTTTGACAATTAGTTACCATAAATTATTGTTTCTAATATAATTTAAAATATTTGGAAAGTGATATTAATTGGTTATGATACATTCTATTTTAGATCTAATGAAAATAGTTAAAAATTAAAAATTATCGACCAATTAAATTATGACAATTTTTTTATATGTAATCAAAAATCTTTATAATTGATATATTGGAGGATATTGCAATATATCTCACTTGTAACATGGGAAATTCCATATTTTTAGAAGAAAATAGAAAAATACATTAGAAATAGTCTAAGAGCTTAGTGAATCACTGGTGAGTTTTTTTATTGGGTCTGTAGAGGCCCCATTTTGGATTGTTTAGGCTTTAAAGCCTATCTTAATTTTGTACTTATACCCGTGATGTAAAGAGTTTTTGATTTGTTTCATTTTTACTATTTTCATGTTCTTTTTTTAAGAAAAAAAAATTATTTCCCCCAAAATCAGAATATTTTTTATTTTGCTACAGATCAAGTAGAAACCGTCTCAGTAGTAGTTTTAACAACATTGGCATTAAATGAAACTAATTAAAAAGAATGAACTTGGCTCATGTAAAATAGTTTGTCATCAATCCAAACCCAAATTGTAGATTCTTTTTATTTTTAGAAAAGAATTTGCGATCCTGACTCAACTAGATGTAGGTTTATATAGATCATACAATGCTCGGAAATTACTAAACACTCACCCAAAAGAAAAACAATTGTTTTCATGTTTCCTAATCCTAACACAAGAAAAAACAAAGAACTGGGGTTTGTTGACCATGTCGTCTAACCGTATCTAGTTGTTTCTTGATCATGTTGGAATGATTCAATTTGTTTTGTTTCTGTTGGATTAAATAAATACAAATGTTTGCTGTCTTGTAATTGTTTGTTAGTCCAAAATAATGCAATGGTTTTGTTCTGGGACGACGTCAAGATCAGACAGTTTTGAGCTCTGCTGCTACACCTAACTAATCTTTGTCTGCAACAAATACAACTACTAGATAGTAGCTCCCTCGGTCTATTTTTATAAAATGTATGCATCAATCAAACTGTTAATCATTATTAACCTTAACTCATGACATGCTAAATGTAAAGAAACTAAGAAGTTCACCTCGTGCATGTGACTCATCTCATTCTCATGTGATTCTCGACCATTTGCCTCAGTTCTCGACCATGAACCTTGTAAATGTGAGCAAGGGCTAGTATTATTATGTGTGGATAAACTTGTTGCTCTTTCACTTTGACGGCTCGTGACTTTCAAGTGTTTTTTTGGAAAATTTTACAAGTGGCCTAAAACTGCTTATAATAAGTCCATGTAATCAACTTATGTATATGAATATAATTTACTTTCCAAATGTAACATTCGAAAATTTTGATACAAATGACCTCGTGAAGTTATACTTAGCTGAAATATATCCAGTATATATACTTCGGGAAACTATATCTTCAAATGAACAAAATATATAGAAAATGTATCTCTTGATCTACATGGAAGTTTCCATAGAGAAAATATTGTAATGAGATGGAATAATCATTAGTTATGGTAGGCAACTAATCATTGTTTCCAAAGACAGGAGACAAAACATTTTCAAGATAATAGAATTCACCAAAGTTTAAGAAACTTTTATACTATTGTGCTATCATTATTGGTTGAATGTCCACACAAGTTTATACTAATAATTTTATTTTTTGGAAAAGCGAAACAACATTAGATCAACCAATTAAAGAGAGTATATTTAAAAGGTCTCAAGAATATAAATAGGATCATAATCAGTGTCAGTGTATCTCCCTCCCAAAAATCAAATATTCTATCGATCGCTTCACTTTCCCAATTCAGTTCTCCTAGGGATAATCTCAATCTTCATCGTATTCAATTTCTCAAACTCAGAGATCAAAGAGACATAGCAAGCATATATACCTTCGCTGCTTCACGGAAACATATATAACAAAGCAAAACCAATTCTTACAACAACAACAAAAAAAAAAACATGACAAAGTCGTTCGAGTTCCATGTCGTGGAGGCAGAGAAAGCGGAAGCGATGAGGAGATACAACAACCAAAGAACGTTTTCGAAACGTTATACGAGCATGCGCCTTAGCTTTAATGTTTTACTTTTGGTTTCCGACAGTGACGGTTTCACTACTTGCTGTCTGCGACTGGTTTTACCGAACCGGATCGGTTATTGTAACCAATCGTACCGTTGTCTTTGTCTCCGCAAACTTACTCGTCGCTTTGGTTTTCCTTCTTTCTCGTGACCGCGACGAAGAGAGAAGAAGTGTTAACCCCGATCTATACAATCAGTACACCTCCTCCTCCGTGATCGTAACGGCCACCTCCGGTGAAAAAGTGGTCGACGGTGAAGATTCGAGTAAGCAAACAGTTGCCGCGGCTGTCGAGGAGGCAGTTTCGGACAAGCAAATCGTTCCGGCGTTTACCGAGGAGGCGGTGGTTGTGGAGGAGGTGGTTACAACAGATGTAAAGAGAGTCTATAGGAGGACGAAGTCGGAGAAGAAGAAGAAGGTTAACCGGCCGGTGACACAGTTTAGAAAGGACAGAGTCGGCGAACTCGGCGATAGAGAGACCTGAACAGCGAGGAGTTTCGTTTGAAGGTAGAAGCATTTATCATGGAGAAGAAGAGACGTCTTGTTCAGGAGAAGATGAGTCTTGTTCAGGTGGCAAGAAGATAGTTCTTCTGGACTGGACTTGAGCTCGTTGGTGCTGACTCTAGCTATGCCTCGTGTGCATGCATGTGATGATAACCTCAAAATATATTCTCTACTTGGATAGTTTTAATTAGGAGCTAGATTAGAAGCCGGTGACCTTTTAAAATTCATTGGCTATAGTTTCATCGCTGGTGATTATGTTTTGTGACTATGTATGACTTTCTTTGTTTACAAAACGTATTGAATAAGATCTTCGTATAATCAAACTAGCTTCTTCTTTTGTTCTAAGTGTTTTGTCTACACCCAATCAACGCTGGTTCGATTCTTGTTCCTTACCATTTCAGTTGATTAATTAAGCTGACAATACAACAATTACACTGATTCAGTCACAAAGTGGATAACCCCTTGCGAATTGTAATCTTTTATTATCATGCAACGTGGTTACACTTTCCATGATGCTTAATACTTAGCTACCTAATCAAAATTTATTTAGCAACTTTGAATGTAACTTTTGATCTTATGAACTTGTTGTCAGTAGACCTTCTGCTTTTTCATTTTATTTGTTTCTTAATATTTTCTAACTCGTGTGTATAGGCTGAAGCTATTTCCAGGTCTTTTCTCTAACAACTTCTTTTGTTTCATTAATAATTGGCAATTACTCACCAACATTTCCACTTAGTTTCCTTAGAATATTTCTCAAAGGTATTCACTGGGGAGTTTCCAAAGGACCAACCAATGATACTTTCCTTTACCAAACTATTTGATATCAATTTTTTAAATGAAAATAGCATGTTGCAGGAAGAAACAAATACATAAAGAAAACCCGTAACCAAAAGATGATAGTAGAACAAAAGACATGTTAACATATATTAATCTTATCCTTAGATTCCTACCAGCTGCTTGATTCTTTAATAGTTGCTTTTCTAGTGTCACATAAATTCGATATGTTTTAACCTTTTGAGATGAAGTTTTATACATTAATCATACTTTCGGAAGGTTCGTCATCCACTTGCGACAAATTGATTAAAAACTCAATGTATCCCCCTCAGCAAACAGAATCATTTGATGTTTCTTTCTCTTTATATTCTCTTTCTATAAGTTCTTTGTTTGTTTTGGAGAGGTTGCTTTCAGAACAAACTTGTCATATAAAATGCTGGTAGGACTACTTTAACATCTAAAACCTTAGAGAAGGCCAATGGAAGAATGAATAAAACAAGTGGGAAACTAACTGATAATCATTTTAGTAATCTAAACCCAAAAAGAACAATAGAAAACTCTATTCATATTCACTGCAACTCCCAAATTTTTATATAACTTCAGTATTGAATTGCAGACTCCAAATAGACTATGTAGAATAGTAGTAGACCAGAGGAAACTGTTCAACTTTTGGTTTAATCTACCGGAAAATGATCATTTTCCCCATAAACTTATCTCTCCAATTTATTCATACACGAACATATATGAATCATGGTGTAAAACATAATGAAATAACAAAATTTTAAACTAAAACATGAAGTATTGAATATGGTTGATTTCATCATCACCAGAATCAATTTCGGTTTATTTAATCAAGTGTACCCGCCACATTGACAATTGGTTATAGGTTTAGAACTGAAAGAATATTTTCTCTGTGGAAAACTTGTTACACAAATTTAACTGTATGGGCGAGAGAGAAACAATAGCAGTTACACAATGCTTCAAAGAAACTCCCTATTTAGTGGGACTTTTACTTTCCCTAGTCTAGGATGTGCAATATATACATCGATTACATTCTCCGACTAGTTTTATTACTTAACCCGTAACGATGTGAGATGTTATTAACACACACGAAGCTGCTTGAAGGAGACTATTGGGCTTTAGGCCCATCTTTGTTTGGGTACTCTCTACTTTATATGTTCAAAATACATCATATTAATAAAAGTTTTTAATCTACTTTTCCAAACAGACCCAAATTAGTTAAATTAATTTAGGAAAGAAGATTTAAACTCGACAATTGTAGGGCTTTACCCCGAAGGGAGCCCTTCCAGAAATTCTCGAAGGCCCAAGACAAGCTCAGGCCCAGGAGGGGGTTTGGAAATAGTTTTCAACCAGCAATAGACGCGCCTCGGTTAGTACCTCATTAGCTGCGTCATTGCCCCCAAGCGCAAAAGATGCTTTTCGACCAAGCACGCGTGACTTTATTTATAGCGCAAGTTTATGAGCTTCAGCATTTCCACAACCGATGTGGGATAAATTACACGCACCACCTTAAATACACAACCAAGCTTTATGCGTTTTGAGCCTATTAAATTGAGCCCAGCATTTTTCTCTTTCGTGGTTAGTTATATCCGAACCAGTTCTTGCCTACTTGTTCACTCTTGTAGTTGTAACTTGTATTCATCACGTTTTTCCAATAAACATTTTCTACAGCCAATCATAATTCTAACTGGAAATAATGTTCTAGCAATGTTACATACTATTTTTACTAGAGTTCTTATCAATCGACATTCATGTTAATAAGTTTTTTATTGAAAATATAATGTACTTTGGAGTTTGGACTAGCTTTGGATGAAGCGAAATAAAATACTCCATAGAGCACAATTCAGATCCACATATTTAATCTTCCTCCTAGTAGATCAGTGGCAGAAACAGCAAAAGAATACAAGGTTGGCATCGGCTCATTAGCTATGATGGAGCTACATCACGATTGTGAAACCGTAATCGCTGATTCCAGTGTCGACCGCTCTTTCGTTGTATTGTATCTCTAAGTCCTCTCGAATGCCTGGTTAAGTTTTTGGGCTGAATCTTAACCAGACTAGGTTCTGGGCCTAAGTGTTATTATCATGTATAACAAAAAAAACTGGGTTGTGCTCTGTTTATAAGAATTTTGTACGCTTGGAATAGAATAGTAAATGAAAAATAAGCTGATATTTATAAACGTGTTACAATAGCCCATTTATATTTATTTGGTAATATATAAATTTAAGACTGAAGATGGTAGGGACCGCGCGAACGCAGGCCCCCTCTGCCACAAATAATGACGTAGGCTCTTTCTCATGGAAAGACCTTAAGCTAAGCACCCCTCCGTAAAGTGCAATGGAGGTCTCTAGCCTAGGCCACTCGTCTTCTTGATCACGAGTTGACCCCGTCCAGGTAAGTACTTTTGTCGTTGCTGCAAGGTCTCTTCTTATAGTCTCCTTCTCCAATCAACTTTTCTCATGTACCGATGTGGGATGCTATTATTAACTCACACTATGCTGTTCGAAGCTTCTGTTATCGAACAACGTGCGGTCTTAAAGCTGTTTGAGGCTTTTGTAAAAGACGTGGGCCAAAAGTTATAGGGCCGCCCGTTTCAAGTATCTGGTTTTCCCGTTTATCTTCTTTTACATTGTATTTGGTTTTCTCATCTGGATTTATGATAATTCAGTTAACAATTTACTCTCTATGAAAGTTTTCTTTTTTAATATGAAAAAAAATTGTGAACAAACAAATATACAACTAAAAAACGTATAGCAAAAGCTATTTGGACTTCATAATGTTACAGACTTGCCCATAATTGTTTTTATAAATCAGCCGAAACGAAAGTGGAGTATGTAAGATTAGTTTTAAAGACACTGCAGTTATAAAATTAAACAGACAACGCCGAGTGAACTTAATGTGCATAAGTACGAAGACATAGATTAATAAGTAGTATGTACACATCACGCTACATATAATACATTATACATTTTTCTTTTGGTTCTGGGACAATGGGTTAAGTTTAGAAGCATTCTTCAATCTCCAGACTCTGCTCAGCTTATTCCTCGCTACTCTAAACCCTACAATCTCCTTGGTTCTCCATTCTCTTATTATGTGACACATATAACACATATCTTGATTCTCATTCCGGGAAGGGCTGTTTTCCCGACCACGGTGAATAGAGCATACGGCCGTATAGTCGTGGAATCCATTAATTAAAGTCGCGAGAATCGTCTCGTGTCTCCACTCTTCCTACCGCGCTTTGGTCTGCATGCGTTGGTGAGTAGGGATGCCGAGGGTGATCTATACATCATGCTCTCATGTGCTTCGAGGGCTTCCATGTTCTCAGCCTTCTTGCGGAACTCTAGCGTTCCGGTTCTATCTATTCTTAAGTCAGATTGGTGAGCAAATCAATAAAGATGGAAGAAGATACGTAGAGTTGGTCAGAGTGTGATTCGAGCAACATGGTGCGAGCTCGGCACCACATGTAACGTTCAAGTTAGCAGAGACCATTTCTTCGTATACATATAGGCTGAAACCCATTGCCCAGAACCAAAAAAAATTGGTTATACATTGTGCATGTATCTGTAGACGTGGATCGCTGGGTACCATACTACGCTTATACCAGTGCCTATCGCTCTTTACGTACGTCTGCCAGATTAAGTTCACTCTCCATAAGGGACCACATATCCCGCTAAAATCGCGACGGATTGCGTGCTGGTCAACTATAAATTAAGAGGTGGTTACTGCAGTGTCTTTAAAAACTTAATCCTTTAGCTTAACTCAACTATGTGTCGTGCTCCGTGTAGACGGCTCATATCTTGCATCATAACACGAACATTGATGGCAAGGTCGTGTTATATGAAGTCCAATAGCTTTTGTCCTATACGTTTTTTAGTTGTAATTGTTTGTTCACATTTTTTCATATTAAAAAGAAAAAACTTTCATTGAGAGTAAATTGTTACTTGAATTATCAAAATCCAGATGAGAAAAACCAAATACAATGTAAAAGAAGATAACGGGAAAACCAAGATATTGAAAACGGGCGCCCTATAACTTTTGTGCCCCGTCTTTATACAAAAAGCCTCAAACAGCCTTAAGACGCACTTTTTGTTCCGATAAACAGAAGCTCGAACAGCATAGTTGAGTTAATAATACATCCACATCGGTACATGAGAAAGTTGATTGTGAGAAGGAGACTATAAGAAGAAGCCTATTGCAGCAACGACAAAAATTACTTACCTGGACGGGTCAACTCATGATCAAGAAGACGAGTGGCCTAGGCTAGAGACCTCCATTGCACGTTACGAGGGTGCTTAGCTTAAGGTCTTCCAGGAGAAAGAGCCTACGTCTTATTGTGGCCAGAGGGGCCTTTGCGTTCGCCGCGTCCCTACCATTCTTCAGTCTTAAATTTATATATTACCAAATAAATATAAATGGGCTATTGTAACACGTTATAATATCAGCTATTTTTTCTTACTATTCATTCCAAGCGTACAAATTCTTATAAACAGAGCACAACCCAGTTTTTGTTATGACATGATAAAACACTTAGGCCCAGAACCTAGTCTGGTTAAGATTCAAGCCCAAAAACTTAACCAGGGGCATTCGAGAGTGACTTAGAGATACAATACCAACGAAAAGCCGGTTCGAACACCTGGAATCAGCGATTACGTGTTTCAACAATGTGATGAGCTCATCATAGCTAATGCAGCCGATGCCAACCTTGTATGCTTTTGCGTTTCTGCCCACTGATCTACTAGGGGAAGATTAAAATGTGGATCTGAATGTGCCTATGGAGTATTTATTCGCTTCATCCAAAGCAGTCCAAACTCCAAAGTACATTATATTTTCAATAAAAAACTTATACATGAATGTCATTGATTAAGAACTTCTAAGTAAAATAGTATGTAAACATTGCTAGAACATTATTTCCAAGTTCAGAATTATGATTGGCGTAGAAAATGTTATTGGAAAAACCTGATGAATACAAGTTACAACTACAAGAGGAACAAGTAGGCACAGAACTGGTCCGAATAACTAAACCACGAAAGAGAAAAAGCTGGGCTCAATTTAATAGGCTCAAAACGCATAAGCTTGTTGTGTATTTAAGGGTGGTGCGCTGTAATTTATCCCACATCGTTGTGAAATGCTGAAGCCTTCATAAACTGCGCTATAAAAAAGTGCACGCTGGCTGGGCGTAAAAGCATCTTTAACGCTGGCAATGACGCCAGCTAATGATGCGACTAACCAGGCCGCTCACTCTATTGCTGTGTTGAAAACTATTGCCAAACCCGCTCCTGGGCCTGATGCTTTCTTTGGCTCTTCGAGAATTTCTGATAGGGCTCCCTCATGGTAAAAGCCCTACCAATGTCGAGTTTAAATCTTCTTTCCTAAATTAATTTTAACTAATTGAGGTTCTGTTTGGAAAAGTAGATTAAAAAAACTTTTTATTAATGTATATGTATTCTTGACGATTATTAAATAGAGCAGTACCCAAACAAAGATGGGCTAAGCCCAATAGTCTCCTTCCACTCGTGTTGTTAATAACATTCTTCACATCGTTACGGCTAGAAATAAACTAGTTCGGAGAAGTAATCGATGTATATATTGCCACACTCCAGATAGGGAAAGTAAAAGTCCCACTAAATAGGGACGTTTTCTTTGAAGCATTGTTTACTGCTTATTGTTTCTCTCTCGCCCCATACAGTTAAATTTGTGTAAACAAGTTTCCAACAGAAAAATAATTCTTTCAGTTCTAAACTATAACCAATTTGTCAATGTGGCGGGTACACTTGATTAAATAAACCGAAAATTGATTCGGTGATATGAAATCAACCAGATTTCAATACTTCATGTTTTTTAGTTTAAAATTTTTGTTATTTCATTATGCTGTTACACAATGATTCAGTTATTAGTTAGTGTAGTGAATAAATTTGGAAGAAAGTTTATGGGGAAAATGATCATTTTCCGGTAGATTAAACCAAAAAGTTAACAAGTTTCCCTGCTGGTCTACACCTATCTACCATTAGTCTATTTTGGAGTCGCAATTCAATACTGAAGTTCTTACTATAAATTTGGGAGTTCAGTGAATATGAATAGAGTTTTCTATTGTTCTTTTTGGTTTAGATTACCTAAAATGATTACAGTTAGTTTCCCACTTTTTTATTCATGCTGCCATGGCCTTCTCTTAAGTTTAGATCGTTAAAAGTTCATCCTACCAGCATTTTAAATTGACAAGTCTTTGTCTTGAAGCAAACCTCTCAAACAAAACAAAGAACTATAGAAAAGAATATAAAGAGACAAGAAACATCAAATGATTCTGTTGCTGAGGATACATTGAGTTTTTAATCAATTTGGTCGCAAGTGGATTGACGAACCACAGGTATGATTAATGTATAAAACTTCATTCTCAAAAAGGTTTAAAACATATCGAATTTATGATGACACAGAAAAAGCAAACTATAAAGAATCACAGCAGTGGTAGGAAATCTAAGGATAAGATTAATTAATGTAACATGTTTTTGTTCTACTATCATTCTTTAAGGTTACGCGGGTGTTTTCTTATGTATTGTTTCTTCCTGCAACATGCTATTTTCATTTAAAAAATGATATTCAAATGTTTGGTAAAGAAAGTTATCATTGCGTTGTCCTTTGGAACTCCCCAGTTGATACCTTGAGACAATATTCTAAAGAAACTTAAGGTGAATGTTGGTGAGTAATTGCCAATTATATGAAACAACGAAGAAGTTGTAGAGAAAGACTGGAAATAGCTTCAGCCTATACACACGAGTTAGAAAATATTAAGAAACAAATAAAAATGAAAAAGCAGAAGGCTACTGACAACCAAGTTTTCATAGATCAAAAGTACATCAAAGTTGCTAAATAAAATTTGATTAGGTAGCTAAGTATTAAGCATCATGGAAAGTGTAAACCACGGTGCATTGATAATAAAAGATTACATATTCGCAAGGGCGATTATCCACTTTGTGATCTGAATCAGTGTAATTGGTCTGTATTGTCACCTTAATTATCAACCTGAAAATTAGGTAAGGAACAAGAATCGAACCAGCGTTGATTGGCGTGTAGACCGAAAAACACTTAGAACACAGAAGTAAGAAGCTAGTTTGATATACGAAGAGATCTTATTCAGAATACAGTTTATCGCTGAACAAAGAAAGTCATACATAGTCACAAAAACATAATCACCAGCGATTGGCAAACTGATTGCCAGATGAATTTAAACATGGGTCACCGCTTCTTAAGTTCTAGCTCCTATTAAAACTATCCACAGTATGAGAGATATATTTAATGAGGTATCATCACATGCATGCACAGCGAAGCCATAGGCTAGAGTCAGCAAGCCAACGCAGCCTCAAGTCCTAGTCCAGATGAACTATCTTCTTGCCACCTGAACGAAAGACTCATCTTCTCGCTGAACAAGACGTCTCTTCTTCTCCATGATAAATGCTTCTACCTTCAAACGAAACTCCTCGCTGTTCAGTCTCTCTATCGCCGAGTCGTCCGACTCGCTGTCTTCTAAAATCTGCTGTCACCGCCGTAGTTAACCTTGCTATCTTCTTCTCCGACTCTCGTCCTCCTATAGACTCTCTTACATAACTGCTTGCTAACCACCTCCTCCACAACACCGCCTCCTCGGTAATACGCGTCGAACGATTTAGCTCGTCCGCAAAAACTGCCTCCTCGACAGCCGCGCAACTGTATTGCTTACTCGAAGTTCTTCGCCGTCAGCACCGACTTCTGTTTTCACGGAGGGGCGCGTTTACGATCACGGAGGAGGAGGGTGTACTGATTGTAGTAGATCGCGGGTTAACACTTGCTCTCTCTCTTCGTCGCGCGGTCAACGAGAATAGAAGGAAAACCAAGCGACGAGTAAGTTTGCGGAGACCAAAAGACAACGGCTACGCATGCGTTACAAGCTAACCGATCGCGTCTCTCGGTAAAACAGTCGCAGACAGCAAGTAGTGAACCGTCCACTGTGCGGAGAACCAAAGCTAAAAACAGTTAAAGCGTAGCGCGCCAATGCTCGTCGTATAACGGTTCGAAACGTTCTTTGGTGTGTTGTATCTCCTCATCGCTTCCGCTTTCTCTGCCTCCACGACATGGAACTCGAACGACTTTGTCATGCTCTGTTGTTGTTGTAAGAATTTGTTTTGCTATTTGCTTATATATGTTTCCGCTGAAGCAGCGAAGGCGTATTATATGCTTTGCTATGTCTCTGTTGATCTCTGAGTTTGAGAATAATTGAATACGATGTGAAGATTGAGTATATCCCTAGGATGAACTGAATTGGGAAAGTGAAGCGATCGATAGAATATTTGATTTTTGGAGGGCAGATACACACTGACACTGATGATGATCACTATTATATTCTTGCATGACGCTTTTAAAGTTATACTCTACCCTTTAATTGGCCTGATCTAATGTTGATCGCTTTTCCACAAAATAAAAATCATTATGTATAAACTTGTGTGGACAGTTCAACCATAATGATAGCACAATAGTATAAAAGTTTCTTAAACTTTGGTGAATTCTATTATCTTGAAAATGTTTTGTCTCCTGTCTTGCGAAACACAATGATTAGTTGCCTCACCATAACTAATGATATATTCCATCTCATTGACAATAATTTCTCTATGGAAAGCTTCCATGCAGATCAAAAGAGATACACTTTTCTATATATTTTGTTCATTGAAGATATAGTTTCCCGAAGTATATATAACTGGATATATTTCAGCTAAGTATAACTTCACAGTAGGTCATTTGTATGCAGATAATTTCTCGAATGTTACATTGGAAATGTAAATTATATTCTATATACATAAGTGATTACATGGACTATTTATAAAGCAGTTTTAGGACCCACTTGCGTAAAATTTTCCAAAAAGAACATCTTGAAAGTCACGAGAAACCGTCAAAGTGAAAGAGCAACAAGTTTTCATCCACACATAATAATACTAGCCCCTGCCTCCACAGTTTACAAAGTTCATGCGTCGAGAATCTGCAGGCAAATGATCGAGTATCACGATGAGAGAATGAGAGAGTCACATGCACGAGTCGTGAACTTCTTAGGTTCGTCTACATTTGAGCATGTCATGCAGTCTAAGCGTTAATAATGCATTAACAGTTTGATTGATGACATACTATATTTATAAAAATAGACCAGAGGATGCTACTATCTGAGTAGTTGTTTTGTTGCAGACAAAGATTAGTTAGGCTTGTAGCAGCAGAGCTCAAAACTGTCTGATGCATTGACGTCCGCAGTCCAGAACAAAACCATTGCATTATTTTGGCACTAACAAACAATTTACAAGACAGCAACATTTGTATTATTAATCCACAGAAACAAAACAATAGTTGAATCATTCCAACATGATCAAGAAACAACTAGATACGGTAGACGACATTGGTCAACAAACCCCAGTTCTTTGTTTTTTCTTGGTGCTTAGCGATTTAGCGAAACATGAAACAATTGTTTTCGTCTTTGGTGATGAGTGTTAGTAATTTCCGAGCATTGTATGCATCTATATTAACCTACATCTAGTTGATCTCAGGATCGCAAATTGCTTTTCTAAAAATAACAAAGATCTACAATTTGGTTTGCGACTGATGACAAACGTATTTACATGAGCCCAAGTTCATTTCTTTTTAATTAGTTCTCATTTAATGCCAAAGTTGTTGTTAAAACTACTACTGAGACGTTGCTACTGTGATCTGCTAGCCAAAATAAAGAAATATTCTGATTTGGGCGGAAATAATCTCTAAAGAAAAATGATACGTATGATATATAGTATAAAATGAAACATAATCAAAAACTCTCTTACATCACGCGTATAAGTACAAAATTAAGATGAGGCTTATAAAGCGCTAAACAATCCAATAATGGGCCTCTACAGACCCAAGTAAAAAAACTCACACAGTGATTCACTAGCTCTTAGTACTATTGCTAATGTATTGTTTCTATTTCTTCTAAATAAAATATGGAATTTCCCATGTTACAAGTGAGATATTATGCAATTCATCCTCCAATATTTATCAATTATAAAGATTATTTTTGATACAGTATATATTAAAAAATTGTCAGAATTAATTGGTCTGATAATTTTTAATTTTAACTATTGTTCATTAGATCTAAAATAAGAATGTATCTCATAACAATTAATATCACTTTCCAAATATTTTAAAATGTATATTAGAAACAATAATTATCGGTAACTAATTGTCAAAATTATAGAAAGATTAAGCAATTTTATGATATTAATATTTGCTTATATGTTTAAACTATATAAATAATGAATAGTTTTAAGCTCAGATATCTACTATAAATACATTTTCTACTCTATGTTCAAGAGAAAATTTTATATCTCTTATATAGAAAATTATTATTATATATAAAATATATCAATAGATTTAATGCACTTATAGTGTCCATATTATGATTTATTAAATGCATTGTAATGCTTTTTTATAAGATTTCAAAAAATATTTATTATAGCTTCCAATAATGATGTTTATCAAAGACTTAATAAATTGCTTATAAAAGCATAAAAAATAAAAACTGAAATCTCTCCTATATATTAATTGAGAAGTTATTCAGTGATTTTTTAGTTACGTGTCAATTACTGCTGAAATCTTGAAAAATCATATATAATTTGCATTGATAGAAATAATTTTATAATCTAAGGGTTCTATTTATGTTATATGATTCACCACGGAGTTTTAGTTTCTGATATCACTACGGAGAAAGCAAAATTATGCAACACCAATGGAGATATATATATAAGAGATTCGTTGAATTTTGTTAACCAGTTTTGGATATGACATCGCACATGGATGTAGTTAGAAGTGATATTCTTCTATAAGATCAAACTAACGATTGTCAGTCTAGTAAATCGTATATAAGATTTTCTGATAGTTGCTATAATAACATGATTATTTAGCGATAAAAAACGAGAATTAGATATAATAGATATCAGAAAGATACATATTCACATTTTTATAGAAAGTTGAGAAATAGAGATCAAACCTTTTGATAAGCACACACACAAACACGCATACATATTCCTCACCCTGATTAACAGCACAGAATGACATTTTATCTGTTGCATTATGAAAGCTCATCAGCCATTTGTGGTTAATATAGTAGGCGTTTAACGAATATTTTCTTCAAGCGAAGCGAGCTGAGATATCGTCAATGCTGGTGATACATGACATCAGAGAGTAAACGCTCAGTAGCTTCACAGACCAAAGAAGACTCTATAGTGAGAATTGTCTGATGCTCCCTTCACAAAACACTGAGTGGTTACGACAATAATAACGCTTCCAAAGGAGCTGCGGAGACTCCTGCCATACAAAGAAAGAAGAAAAAGCAGAGTAAATGATTTAATCAAATTAAGAGATAATGATAAAAGTCCGCGTTAGAGGTAGCCTCAATGTGTGAAGTGATGTAAAAAAGCAATGATTGAATGCATACTAAACCTTGATGCTATTTGTAGCAGTAGTTCACTACTGAGAATGTGAGTCTTTGCTCACAAGCGATCTTGCCGATCTCTTTTTCTACTCCACACAGCGCGCACCATTTTCGTCATCGACATAATGTTCTT
>CAJHQP010009880.1:0-20650 GCA_905132765.1 Moricandia arvensis
ATAATCAATCACTATTACTTTCCAAAATCAAGAAATAGTAGATAACATTTCACACATTTGTCTATACCTTTCAATCCTCAGAAAAATGGCAACTTAGGCAGACAATCTTTCATCTCTGGAAACAGAGAAACATGCTTATCATAACAGCTGCGTTGTTGCTCATGCAGTAATATCCAAGCTGATCTATCGAGATGTGAAGAATACTATTTTGGCAAGAAGAAATGAAAAGCAATTTTCGTTCCCTCATGCCATTTTGGATCATGTAATCTTGTGGGTTTGTCCTTCTTTTGCCTTGTTTTTATTTGTTTTTGCCAAGGTAGACTATTTTTCAAGTTGTACTTTGTAAATTCTGAACATCATTAATATAATATTAGCATTTTAACACAAATAAAATAAAATAGATTTGTCTATACCGTATTCTATACCGTATAGCAGATGAGAAGATCAGTCATTTACATTCTATTTTCTAATAAAGTCACATAAAATCCGGTATGTTATTAATTGAATATGTGTAATTAATAAAAATACATTTTAATTTTTTTTAATTTATGTAAAACAATGTTAAAATGACACTTGTAATTAAATTATCTAGTTGTTATTAATAAAGGAATGTAGACAGTTGAAAGGTTATTCATGTTAGTTGATTGATTAATAATTAAATATTCTCACTGCAATAATAGATTCAATTAACATAGTTGAGAAGAAACAATTAGTAAAAGAAAAAGGCGAATATTCTAAAATGGCTCCAAAATAGTTAAATTGCTCAAGTTTAATATCAAAACGACAACTTTTACATATATAAGGACTACACTTTTAATTATAATGAAGAACTCAAGCTAATGTTTTATTTTTTAAAAATATTTTACAAAATAATTTAGAGAAATACTCTAAGATAGATCTAAAAAAGTTTTTGTCACAAAAATAATTTTTAAGAAAAAAAATGACAAAAATAACCTTTATGGGGTGGGGTTTTGAGGGTAAATATACGTTTATACCCCTTGGGTTACCTAATCTAGATTTAGGGTTTAGGGTTATGGGGTGGGGTTTTGGGGATGAAGTTTAAAATTGAAAAAATAAATAAAAATATTAATTTTTAAAAAATAAAAAGATTTAGTTTGGTCATTTTTGTTTTTGAAGGTTATTTTTGTGACAAAAACTTCAAAAGGTATTATTGAGAGATTTACCCAATAATTTATTAATATTTTTTTTTTTGAAATTTGGAAATTGGTGTAAATTTCTTTTTTTTTTTTTGGAGGGGGGGGATGTTGGGGATTGGTTATAATATGAAATTTTTTCAAAAGAAAATAAAAAAAATATTCGGAGTACGTATAATTAGACTTCTTTGGTCCTTGGACTCTTTGTTTTCTTATAGTTAGCACATTATCTAACCTAATTTAAAGTACTAAACCTTTATTTCTAAATTAACAATGTAAAAAGCAAGGTTAGGACTCACACTAAAAAGCCACATTACAGTTCCACGGTGGAAAGTCTACGAAAGTTACTGCTAAATTTCCTCGGCAATCGGGATGCCGATTATCTTTACTGTATAATTAAAAGTAATAATCATTAGAAAATAAAATCAAAACTTATAAACGATTGGGTCATAAAGCCTTTTACAGTTAAATAAACAATGACTATCAATGACAAATGTGCAATGCACTTACCCATAATTTCTCCTGGTACAAGATTTGTTTTTTTTTCTTTATAAAAGAGAAGATTTGACATTTTCCATCGAATATTTTATAGTACAATCCACCGTCATTATATTGTTTACTTTTTGTTCTTGTCAACATTCTATGAATGTTCTCTGTAGATATAAATCTTTTTTTTCACATGCAAAAATCATAGTTTCGTATAATAGCTTTAATATCCAATTGTTTTTTTTTTTGAATTTATCCTATCACTTTATAAACATATTATATTTATTACAATATCTTTATACAATAAATATAAATTGATAGTGTTACTCCAATAATATATAAACTTGATCGAAATTTTGTAATTTAGTAGTTTATGCTAATATTACTATTTATGATTATCCCAAGTTCAAATAAATTAATTGATAGTGGCCTGATGCTTGTTTATTGAAGTTGCTGTTTCGTTTTAGACAAATATTAATTTTTAATAGTAATATATTTAACCTGTAAAATGATACTTATAATGTTTTAACCCTAAACTTATTAGAAAGTTTCGCGAATTAGCTTTTCAATTATTACATTTGTCTTAGAAAGCTGTGGTAACAATCAAAATTATTATTAAAAATTATTTAAACTTGTGAAATAATATATTACATCTAGAAATTGTAGCACATATTTAAATGGTTATATTTCGTAAAATTGTAGCAAAAAGTTACGTTGTTTTCTTGTGTAATCGTGGTTCAAAGTGAAGTATAATCTTCAGTGAAAAAGTTAACGTTGTCTCTACCAGGTACTTACTGTCTGTCTATGTTCTCTCAAACACACCACATGATGATTTCATCTATATCTCCACTGTCCAAAAGAGAACAGAGTCCATGATGACTTCATCTATCTCCACTGTCCACACTCCACACTAACTCTATAACAGAGTCCACATTCAAGTCTTTCTTCATGACTCGAAAACCATTTTAGGATCCGACCCGGTTTTCACCCGTCCTCTCCCTCTCTTACCCTATGAAGAGGGGCAAGAAGAACTCTGGTCTAGCGAATTGGATGCAATGAAACCAAGTTTGAGCTCGATGAAGTTATACTTCTTGGCGGTTCTAATGGTTGCTTCGCTTATGTTTTCTCAGTGGTGGTACTTCAACACCCACTTTCTGACAAAAGTTGTGGAGAGTGATGCAGCTTCTTGGGTTCTTCAGCTCAGAGTGTGTATGTTTTAGTTACAATGCTGCATAAATCTGTCTTCAAAAAGTTTATTCATGCAATTTTACATTAGTAAACATTCTTTGCTGGCTTTCTCTCGGTTTCAGCTAGATGGTGGATCAAGAATCATGTCCCTGGTATAGATACAGAATCATGCTTGTGCAAGTATGACTCAGAAGATAGCAAGATGTTCATAGACTGTGTGGATCATTCACTAATCACTAGTTCCTATAACTTAACACTGGAGATTGACTATGGCACAGTTTTAGACTTTTAGTGTCAAGACTTGAATACAGTAGTCATGAGCAATAATAAAACATTAAAATTTCTCCATGTATTTGACTGAAGAAACATACAAAAACATCTATGGAAAAAGAAATTTGCAGCTAAAAATATTCTTGCAAACAACAACAGTAAAATAGCAAGTACATGTAAACAAATTGGCTTTGCATTTGTGAGTGTCATGTAAATTACCTATTCTTGTTTTCCCCTAGTTCTGTAGTTTGGTTTCCACTTGTGTTCTGCGAATATCAAACTTGTCTACAAACTCCAAAGGAGTCACAGTCTCATTTCTGATCCTCTTAATCTTGGGGCTCAACAACCCCCTATGTCCAAAACCATACAACTTCAGCACTTGATTGTCTGCAAAGTTAAAAGCCCTCTCCATACTTTTCAAGCACCTCTCAACCGCATAATCAGCATAGCTACCACAGGGTTTACACCCCACAAAATGCGTCACAAAAGGCCATCTCTCATCACCTAACCCAGGGTGATACTTCTCAACCATCTCCTCATACCTATCAACCAAACCTTCCCAAAACCCATGTAGATAGTACCGATTCTCCACAAACACTTTCTCCATCCATGTATCTCTCTGAGAAAGCAAAAGATAGATCAATGCTGACTGATCATCCGCCTCGAAAGCCGGTCTACCTTTCAGATAACCAGTCAAAACCTTCCCAGCCTCGTCGCGGATCACCCCTTTAGGTCCCATAGGCGCCCAAGCATCCAACAAATCCAAAGACCACTGACAGTTCCTCAACAAAAAGCTACCAGTGTTCAAAGCAATCCAAGACTTCTGATCAAACAACAAGTCCGGATACCCATGAATCACCAAGTTATGCTTCTCATACCTAACCAAAGGAACCTGAAACAGCACATCAGTAAACAAAGCATCACTATCCATCCACCAGATCCACTCAACTTCAGGATGAGACAACATCAACCTCCTAATCATAGGCAACTTAGCCCAATACCCAGCAAGCTCCTTATCCAAATGAGCCATGTTGTACACAATCTCAATCCCATGGAGCCGACAGTAATCAATCTTGTTCTTCACTGACTTCAACAGATAATGATCACCAATAGGGTTATCACATGGCTTAGGAGGAGACCCTGTTAGTAACAAGATCCTAGCTTTACCGTTAACAGTACTCGGAAACTCAATGTTCTATCCTAACCACACCTTACGTTGACTGTCCCAGTCCATGATCTTAGGCCCTAGAGTGTAAGTCTCGTTGGGAGACATCTCTGTGTCTTGAGGAGAGTCCAAGTCGGTTGGATCCGAGTCGGACCGGATCTCGGCTAGGATGCGGTTGGTTTCCTCGATGATGTTTTGGTTAACCGCGTCGGCGTTTGAGCTACCGAGGTTGCCGACGCCGATGGTGCCACGTAGGACGAGGATGGTGACGAATCCGCAGAGGATTGTGATTTTAATGTTGTTGAATGTCTTCTGCATCGTTCTGCCTCGAGGTGGTAGCAAGCCACGACTTCCTCTTCCTCCTCCTCCGCCGTTGGATAGTGTTGACGTCGGAAGTACTCCGCTGCTTCCGGAGAGTCTTTTATGCGCCGGCGAAGACATTTTCTGTCTCTATAGACTTCACTTACAGAGTTGCGATCATCAAAATTGGATCTTTTTATGAAAACAGAGTCTCTCTCTGTAGTTACTCACGGATTTGAAGAAAGATCAGAACTTTAGCATGACTCGTCAATAAAAGAAACTAAACCCAACAATCACAGACATAGTGGCATACTTAAAACACATATTGTCGGAAGAAAATGCTTTGGTCGATCCAGAAGCGGAAGGAGATGATGCGCGTGCAGCTCACTCACTCACACCGACAAATGTTATTATTATTTAATTTGTACTTAATTTTTTGACTAAAAATTCGATTTTTTTAGTAAAACTCGATTTTTTTTAGTAAAAATCGTTTTTTTTTTTAATTTACGACAATACACGCCGGCGGGAATAAGAGTGTTTAATGAAACGCTGCGTTTTATGGCGAGTCTTAACGGCCGAGGAACCCCGTTGCGGCGGGAAACCTCGAGAGGAATCACCACCGTGTCTTACGACGGGTGACACTTTTCATTAGCTTTCATAAATCCAATCTTCTCCAAGTTCCTTAATAAGACATATTTTTTTCAGTTTGATCTACCAGTTGTTTAGGATAGTACTAGAAAGAAGCTCACGTGTGATATATATTGTTCTTTTTTGCAACAGCTATTTGTAGATAGTGATCACTTCATTCACAAGTACTTCTTGCCACAAGACTATGCCATTCTCGTACCTGTCTTTGCGGGTGTAACTCTCCTCTCTCTCCTTTCCGTGTTCATCGGCATGGTCATGCTCGAATCTAAGCTTTGCGTTGGACCTAGTTTGTCTATTGATTTGATTTGGAAGACCTCATTGCACATTGGTCATTGCACCCTTTAAAGGGATAACTAGGAGAGCCTTTGAATCAATCATGTCTTACCACTTTGATGTTATTGTTCTCTACGTTCTTTTCAGTAGCAACCATTGTAATATTGATAGGTGATATAGTTCACGTGACAAGACCAAAGCTAGATTCAGCTTCTAGAAGAATGTAACACTAGCAAAACTACGTTTCTTCATGATAAATCACCCATTATATATTTTAATTTTTAATATTAATTACTTATGTTTTTTTTTATTTTAGAGTGTGTTTTAGTGGATTTCCATGATAAAAAAATCAATCCAAAAAACTATAAATTTTCAGAGGCTTATTAAAATTCATATTTACATTAGATATTATTAATTGTTGCAAAAAAATACAAAATCTCATATTAATTTCAACTAAGATACATAATCTAATAATACCCTCCTTAGCGAAATAAAGCCCATTTAAATATGTTTCAATATCTTACCAGGCTAAGTTTTGAGGCCCATTTAAATTAAATCTAAAGAGTAGCAGTATATAAACTCGTGCTAAAGCTCTAGGGTTTGTCTTCTCCGTTTACCTCAGTAGCAGCAGCAGCAGTCTTGTGAAAATGGTGAAGGGACGCCAAGGAGAACGTGTCAGGTCTTTCTTCTCCCTTTCCTGTTCACCGTGTTTAATCTAACCCTAGTTGTCGAATCTTCTTCTCTACGGTAACACTTGAGATCAGCTCGTTTTCCTTGGATCAAATCTGAATCCTTTTTATCTTAATTGCAGACTCTACGTCAGAGGAACCATCTTGGGATACAAAAGGTGACACCTTTACTTAGAATCTCTATGCATTTCAATTGTGTACTGTTCCTTGATTTGTCTCTAATTTTGATTCAGTGTATTGAACTTTGATAGAGTAAAGTAGTTTATGTAATTGAAAGCTCATTTCGACTTGTAATCAGACTCTGTCCTTGAATAAAAATCAAAACTTTATGTTACTTTTCAGACATCTTATGTAGTTAGCTATCTTGTTCTAGCTTACTTTAGTGTTGAACATGTACCTAACCATTTGATAATGTCCCTTGGTCTCTGACATGTTCTTGATTGTGCAGGTCCAAGTCTAACCAGTACCCAAACACATCCCTTATCCAGATCGAAGGAGTCAACACTACAGAGGAGGTGACATGGTACAAGGGAAAGAGGATGGCTTACATCTACAAGGCTAAGACCAAGAAGAACGGTAGCCACTACCGCTGCATCTGGGGAAAGGTTACAAGGCCTCATGGTAACAGCGGTGTTGTCCGTGCCAAATTCACATCCAACTTGCCTCCTAAGTCCATGGTACTTTAACAGATCCTGTAACCATTAAGTCTTTATCTTGTTTAGATGTCACAATCTTCTGCTTGGGGTCTTAATGTAAGTAAACATCTCTTTTTTATTTTGTTGCAGGGAATGAGAGTCAGAGTCTTCATGTATCCGAGTAACATTTGAAGGGAAAGTAAAGCAGCATAAACTTTGATTTAGCTGTTGTTTTTGCCTACTAGTTCTTCGTTTTGTATTTGATATTGAAAGCAGTTTCCTTTCTTTGTTTTGCATAAACTCTGAATCATGGATCTGGTTTTTAATCACAATTTAGAAATCTTTCTCCACTCTGTTACTAAGTTTCTGCAGATGAATATCATGGTTTATGCCATGGATATCATTTAAAGAGGTTTAGGGTGCGACTGGATATCTAGTTTTTGGAATAAAATTTTGTAGAATGAGGCATTCATAAAGATTCCACAAAATAGTTACCATTTGAGTTGAATGAAAAAAACGTTCACTCCAATAATTCCAAATGGAATACATGGAAAGAGATGGAATGATGTTCAAAATTAGGCCTGGGTGTTCGGGTACCCGTTGGCGTTCGGATCGGATTTTTCGGATTTCGGTTCTATTTTATAACACTTCATAGGTCCCATTTTAGTAAATTTACAAATACGGGTCGGGTTCGGATATAACACATCGGTTTCGGGTCAGTTTTGTATCACATCCTAAAACCCATAAAGTAACCATATATCGTTCGGTTTCGGATTATATCGGATCGGTTTGGATATACATGAAGTAAAATCTAAAATTTAAAAGAAAAACATTAAAATTATATACTTATTTATATATAATTAAGTATTTAAAGTACTTATTTAAATTTTAAATACTAATTATTAGATATCATATCAGAAATTCAATATTTGAAGTATATATATTTTTTATATATTTATATTACATATTAATTTGGACATTCGGATCGGTTTCTTCGGATATTTTTTCGGATTTTTCGGGCTTTCGGGTTTTTTCGGATTACCCGCTCGGGTTCGGTTAATAACACTTTGGGTTCGGATATGTTTGTAACACCTTACAAGATCTATTCGGGTATTTTTACATTTTTTGACCAGGTACGGTTCAGGTTTTTCGGTTTGGATTCGGTTCGGATTTCAGATTATGGGTTTTGTGCCCAGCCCTATTCAAAATCATTCAGAAGCAAAAAGTCTCGTGAATACATGGAATAGAAGGAATGAAAATATAAAATAATATTTTTTTATCATTTAAACATTTTTATTTAGTTTAAATTAAAATTTATTTCCATTCCACTACGTTCCTGTGAAAAGCTACCATTTATAAGTTTCATTCATCTTATTCCTTTAACTCCTATCATTCCATTTTATATATTCCATTTTTTGCAATTCATCCCATTCATCCTATTCATAAAATTTAAAACCAGTTACAGCCTTAATGATTGTTTTGGGTACGTGTAATTATTTTGGAAAAGGTAATTGACTGTCTTAGAAACTGGTACTTAAGTTTATGAAAGTATGCTAATGTAGAAGATTAACAAAGCTTATGTGATATCATGGATGTAAAATACCCAAACGTTGTATTACTTGTATTGTATGCTTTATATACCATCAATGGATTAGTCTGCTTTCATAAACTTTTACTATATGATCTCGAATGAACTTAATAGTGACAAATGGCTACGTTTTGTTCTTTCATACGGAGAATAAATATATAATCGAGTAAAGACAACAGAGACAACCTGATGATAAACTTGATAGAATGCAATTACAAACGCAGCACTTTGATAGATTTTCTTCTCTGCAAAATCTTTGTTTCAAAGATACATAAGAGTTTGATCTTTGCACCACTACAACAATGTCAAAAAAGTAGCTTACCTTCTCTATTTCCACCCTTTCTTCTTCATTGTGTCCAATGTATAAATTCAATCAATGAATGCAATTCTTGGTTCTTCTCTGCATAGTCCTTTAAAATGAGCAATGCATCATCGGGATTTCACTGTCGCATGACCAGTATCAGCTATATGCTTGAATAGTTTTGTCCTGGCCATGGTATAGATACATGGTGTGTCAACAACATTTGAATGATACTGATTACTGGAGAACAAGAGACGACATAAGAACAAATATTTAATACACTAACCTCGACTCAAACTCCTCTCCGCATCTGTCGCATTCGTTACTACTGGCTTTCTTCGATGAGCCCTGCATTTTGATGTGTAAATATATGATTTCAAGAAACTATGATCTAGTGATGCTACAAGGGAAGAAAGCTTGTACCTTGGACTTCATTCCTCTGGTTGATTTCTTTGACCTTGGAGCCTTCTTGTGTTCTATATATTCACTTTGATTCTCAAACGTTTCTGAATGAGTCTCTTCCACGGCTTTTTGAGTAGTATCATCAGCTTCACTGCTTTGGTCCTTACCCTTCTTACTTCTGCGCCTCCTCCCTGTGCTCTTCCTGTTATCATACTCCATGGGATCTGCTTCATCCTTCTGAGACTCCTCAAATGCTCCAGAAGCTGCGTCCGTTGCGTTAACATTCTCATCTGAATTATTACCGTCGTCCATAGCTATCTGTGTTTTGTTGGCATCATCATCCGTCGTGTGTTGTGACTGTTGTCCAACATGCCGTTTGTTTCTCTCCTTCTTACCTTTTCTGTTCCTACCTGTTGTGCTTTTCTGGTTATCAAATTCGTTGTCGCTATCAATCTCGACGTGAACTTCATCTTCTTCTCTTGACACAACGTTCTTTCTCTTATTCTTTTGTACCATTTTCTTGAGTAGACTCATCTCGTCGTCATCAACATCCTCATCCTCACTTTCACTAGATCCTTTCACATCTTCCTCTGCTATAAAATGCTCATCATCAGTTTCATCATCAACATCCTTTTCTTCCACTTCTCCTTCGTCTTCCATATTTAACTCCTCAAGCTCCTCTACAGTTTCATGTATCTCATCAATCTCTTCCTCCTCCTCTTCGACATCACTGAACGTCTCTCTCAACTCCGCCACTTTCTCTTTATGCTTCTTCGACTGTTCATGGTTTTTCCACTGCTTCTCACTTTTAAACTTCTTGCTACAAACAATACAATACAGCTGCTCACTCTTCTTCTTACCATCATCATCACCCCCATCCTCTTCCACTCCTTCCTCCTCTTCATCCTGAGCCTTTGCCCAATCAGGCTCCTCATAGTTCATAGCCCTCTCCAACCTCTCCTTCTCCATCTTCTTCTTCCTCTCCCTCTCCTCCGCCTTCTTCAACTCCATCTCTGCACTCTTCTTCACCAACATATCCACCACTCTCTTATCCCTCTTCTTCACAAAAGCAGCCAACCCTCTCACAGTCTCGTTATACTCTCTCTTCGCCTTCTTCCTCACCTTCTTATTCTCCTCCTCCATCTTCCTCCTCATCCTCCTATTAGGTCCAGCCATCACATCATACTCATCCACCCAGCAGAAATCCATAGCAGTGCTAAACCCTAACCAGTAATTATAAAAAGCCGTCACCTGAGAGTAAGGACTCTCTAGATTCCCCATGATCGGAGCCTCTCTCACAGAGTCCATACTCAACCCTAACTTCCTCACGAAGTTAACCTCATTGAGGTAAACACTATTAAACACATCGAAATACACCTTGTAGAATCCCTTCCCTGTATCCGAGTAACCTGAATATACCGTGGTTGAGAAGAAGGCGAATAGATCCGGAACCGAGCCGCCAGGCATGCCACCGGATTTAGAGCCGCCGCCACCGCCGCCGTCGGCGAATAGGATCTGAGATCGGTGGGAGTCATACCAGGCACGCTCCTTGGGATCGGAGAGAACCTCGTAGGCGTGAACGAGCTCTTGGAACTGGGCGGTGGCGTCGGCCTCCGATATTCCGCCGGCTTTGATGAGCTTGTCGGGATGACGCTGGAGAGCTAATCGCCGGTAGGAAGATCGGATCTCGTCCGGGGAAGATTCTTTGCTGACATTGAGAACCTCGTAGAGGCATCGTTTCTCTGAGCGAGAAGAAGACGCCATCTCCTGACTTAGGGTTTTTTAGACTAGTTCCTCTTTTGTTATCGATTTAAACCAGTTCAACCTGTCCGAAAGTGTATTTATAATTCTACCATTTATCTTCTTTTTTTCAGGATTAAATAACTAAAAAAGGAATTAAAGGTAAATACTTTTTATTAAAAATCGAGCAATATCGCGATATTTTCAATTCATACCCAACCATGTAAAAATAGCCAAATCACCGATGACTACATCCCCTGAAACATTATATTCAACTGGTATCATAATGGCTTGAAGAAGATTACATACCCAGCATAGAGTCCTCATGGCCCTTGCTCTTTCCATATTGAGCATTCCAGTATAATAGCCATACATGTCATATGCATGCCAAATCAGATTGAGTCGTCTTCAGTTTTGAAGATCTTGTTAACTCATTGAATTGGTAGTCTCCAGTGGAAAATCTTCAACACAATAAACAGGAGTCTGTTAGAAGTTGTATTACAGTTTTTATTTATGGGCCTCAAATGTCAGAAAACATAAAAACAACCAACAATAGATGTGCCTACATGATAAACAACCCCAAAGTTAAAAGACATCAATAAAGAAACTTCCATAAGTTTATTCTGAAACTGCAAAGAAAAGTTCCAGGAAGCCAAAGAGTAATGTAGGCAGCGCAACATTGTAGAGATTAAGCTCTCTTGGCAACATCACCATCGTCAGTCTGATCAAACCCGTCTGGACCAACCTCTGTTTGACCATTCTCTGAGTCACCAAATTCTTCATCACCCGTGCTTTCAAGCTGATGATCGTTATCATTGCCTAGTGGTTCGTTGCTGCTAAACTTTTCATCAAAGCCAGCACTAGAAGAACTGCCTTGAGCAAAGTTGTCACTTCCACCAACACCACCAGCGACACCATACCCGCCCCCAGAGTTTCTTCCATAACCATCACCACCGGCATTGCCACCATAAGGAGAGTTACCTCCATAACCACCACCACCAGCATTTCCACCATAAGGAGAGTTACCTCCGTAACCACCAGCCGGAGCACCATAACCACCAGCACCGCCTCCTCCATAACCACCAGCTGGAGCACCATAACCACCACCTGGAGCACCGTAACCACTACCGCCTCCATAACCACCACCTGGACCACCGAACCCCCTTCCTCCAAATCCACTTCCTCTTTCAGTCGCGTAGTTCACCCTAATTCTTCGACCATGAAGGTCCTGTATGCCACAAAACAACAACAATAAATGCCTTATTGGCAACGGCAAGTAAAGAAGAATCACTTTTAGCATTGTCTGAATCATCTACACACTGTCTGAAAACATTGATTTATTTTGAAACAAGATATACAATCAACAAACAAAATGACATTGCTCCCAGTTTCAGTCATTGATTAAGAGAGAGAGAGAGAGAGAGAGAGAGAGAGCATGTCACTTCCTAACGGATGACTATTATTTCAGGCTAGATGATGATACCAATCCTACCTATGTTTCCAATGGGTAAAGGCCAAAAAACTTAATTGTTCTAGAAACATGCATTGTCCAGAAACAACTGATTTGAAAAAGGTCAAATATCCAGAACAAGACAATGAATGACAAAGGAATAGCCACATGACATCTTAGTATCATAAGAAGCTAGAACATTTGTATGTAACCTGTCCATCCAGTTGCATGGCATTACTAGCCTCCTCGGTAGAAGTAAATGTTACGAAAGCAAAACCCCTTGATCTACCAGTTTCACGGTCCACAATAATTTTCGCTGCATAAGATAAAAATTAGTCAGTTGAGCTCCCAAAGGCTAGCAGTAACTTAAAGCGAGTTAGCTAGTTACCATCAACGACTTCTCCATATTTGCTAAAAGCTTCTCTTAACCCGAACTCATCAGTGCTGTAGGAGATACCTGAAACCAACATACACAACTTTGAGACAAACAATCAGAGAGAAACAAAACAAAAAAAGAGAGTATTATCTCACACAACCGAGATAGAGTAATTACTCACCTCCAACAAAGATTTTTGACGAAGACATGCAACGGATACTCTGTAGCATTGAGTTAGAGGCATTAGCATGAGTGCTAGTCTGCCTAAATATCCTTCCAACTTTACTTAAGAAAGCCATGTGGTGCGTCTCTGTATCCTACAAGCAATGGAAGAATAAGAAGATGAAACTCATGAATAAAAGAGGAAGTCCCATCACTTCAATCGTCAATAGAAATAATAAAAACGCAACCTTTCATAAAACAAACAATGCAAACACACAAGAAAGATACAAACTTTATCATCTGTTATCGTGTTTCCTACTCGGTCAAAGATTGAACCAAAGCTTAGAAGGTCAAACTCACTAAACCCATGAATCACATCACGTAATAGTCAAAACCATGAAACAAAACATCAATAAGCAGTCCAAAATCCAAATCAAACTCCTAAGATTGCAGAAGAGAATCATAAACAATGGATGAGCTAAAAAACAAACAAACAGACAACAATCTAGTTTCAAATCAGCTAACGAATCAGAAAGAGAAGCATCGATGAGACTGAACTCACTCTCTAGGGTTTAACGGAGAACGATCTCTCTGGAAGCGTCTTTCAATTCTCGCCGGTAGAGAAGGGCTTATGTTGAAAAGGTTTCGCTCATCCTGTCCGTTCATTAATATGAGGCAATTCTGACCGTTGATTTGGACTCGCTCGTTAATCTTGACCGGTAAAACAAAACCAATGGTTAACCAAATCGAACCAAATCGAAACTACACGAATTTGCTATTTACTCGAAATAATTGCAAACAAAAGTTGACAAAAAAAATTGCAAACTAGATCCTCTCGTTAATCCTTTTTTCAATTTGTTCCATAATGTTTGTCTCCATGTTTAATCCACGAGTATACTATTTATCATTCGTTCCGGCGGAACCGTTCCGCCATCACTGCCACCGCCATCTCTTTCGTGTGAGAATTTAGTTTTTTTTTTTGTTGGTTGTAGGATAAACGGCAGCGTTTTGCGTTTTGGCGGTAACATGACGTGGCAGATAAATCCACATCAGCATTACCGTTGAGTGAGTGGTTGGTTTGGCCGCGTTTAAAGGTCAGATCTTTCGTTACAATAATCATTCAGGTAAGCCTGTGGTTGATGGTAAAGGTTAGATCTTTTGGTTACTCATTTTCTACAAAGTTTTCTTAAACAACTCAAAGTTAACGATGTTGCTTCGTCAAGGTAGCATGTCCCACGAGTATAAATGCTTTCATTAATTAACTGAGACTTTGACTTTGTACAACACACCATTGTTTCTTGTTGAGATGTGTTTTGTTTATACGGATTAAAACAAGAAGTAACGCCTGGGATTATGGCAGATGGTGATTCTAACTCACTTAGCTTGCTCTCTTTCTTACTCTTTGTTTTCATCACCGGTAATACTTCACTTCTGTTCATTTTCGTTGGAATCAATACTATGTGTTCTGCTTGAGTTACATATGTTTCTTTGACGTTTACTTCAATGGATTCAAAAGCTAGATGTTTTGTTTTGGATTATTCTTGTATGCTTCAAGTGATGAAGGTCAACAAGTATTACAGTTCTGGCCTTTTACATTTTGATGGATAACAGTTTCTGTTTGTTGAACATGATAATAACATTCTTACTCTTATTATATTGAGTATAATAGAAGTAGAACAACGTGGTTGATGGGTTCTTGCTGTTTTTAACTTAAGATTTTGCTTTATGTGTGATTGATGTTCTCCATGACAGCCACAGCAGTGACCGGAGATTCTCCGGACAGTGATACTGAGGTCTTGTTAAGCTTTTAAATCTTACCTTGAATCTCGCAACCCAACAGAACGAGGAATGTACAATGAATGGGAAACAACAAAGAAGCAACATGTGTGTCAATGGCCTGGGATCACATGTACCCCTGAGGGAAGTAGAGTCACAGGGATCAACCTAAGGGATTCCACCATCTCAGGTCCTTTATTCAGCAACTTCTCTGCCTTAACGCAGCTCACATTTCTCGATTTATCAAGTAACACAATCGGAGGGTGGATTCCACATGACCTGAGCCGTTGCCACAACTTAAAGCATCTGAATCTTTCTCATAATATCATTGGAGGGGAGCTTAGGTTATCAGGGCTATCGAATCTTGTGGTTCTTGATCTGTCAGTGAATAAAATTGGAGGTGATGTTCACTCTAGCTTCCCATCGTTATGCAACAGCTTGGTTGTTGCAAATCTATCGACCAATAACTTCACTGGCAGAATAGATGACATTTTTGATGGTTGTCGGTATCTGAAGTATGTCGACTTGAGATACAATAGATTCAGTGGAGAGATATGGGCTGGTTTTAGTAGGCTGGTCAAGTTTTCAGTTTCTGGGAATCGTCTCTCCGGGAATATCTCAGCTTCCATGTTCAGGGGAAACTGTACTTTGCAAGTGTTGGATTTGTCTGGGAACGGTTTTGTTGGGGAGTTTCCAGGCCAAGTTTCGAATTGCCATAACCTGAGTGTATTGGATCTGTGGGGAAACAACTTCATGGGAAAAATTCCAGCTGAGATAGGCTCCTTATCATCTCTTAGAGGTTTGCACTTGGGGAATAATATGTTTTCTCGAGACATACCGGAAACTCTCCTGAACTTGACCAACTTGGTGTTTTTGGGCTTAAGCAGAAACAACTTTGGAGGAGAACTACAGGAAGTATTGGGGAGGTTCACTCAAGTGAAGTATCTAGCTCTGTATGGGAACTCATACGTTGGAGGTATCTATTCTTCAAACATCCTCACGTTACCTAATCTTTCAAGGCTAGATCTTAGCTACAACAACTTTTCAGGCCGGCTACCACCTGAAATCTCCCAGATGCAGAGTTTGACGTTCTTGATTCTTGCTTATAATAACTTCAGCGGGGGTATACCACGTGAGTATGGGAACATGCCGCGGCTTCAAGCACTTGATCTCTCATCTAACAGGCTGACTGGTTCAATACCAGCTTCGTTTGGAAACTTGACATCTCTTTTGTGGCTTATGCTTGCAAACAACTCTCTCTCAGGAGAAATCCCTCGCGAGATTGGGAACTGCTCTAGTCTATTGTGGTTTAACGTGGCAAACAACCAGCTCTCTGGTGGACTCTATCCTGAACTGACTAACATGGGTAGCAATCCTACTCCAACGTTTGAAGTGAACCGGAAAATCAAGGACTACAGGGTTGCTGGTTCCGGTGAATGCTTGGTGATGAAGAGATGGATTCCTGCAGAGTTCCCTCCTTTCATATTTGGATTGGAAAGTCTTACAAAAAGGAGTTGCAGAAGCTTATGGGACCATGTTCATAAAGGGAAATGTATATTTCCTGTATGCCCTGGTTCTACAGCTAACCCCCTTGATATTTCAGGCTATCTTCAGCTCAGTGGAAACAAGCTATCCGGTGAGGTTCCTGCAAATATATCTCAGATGAAGAAGTTGAGTATGCTTCATTTGGGGTTCAATGAGTTTGAAGGGACACTGCCTATAGAGATTGGACAGTTGCCTCTTGTGTTTCTTAACCTGACCAGAAACAAGTTCTCAGGCCAGATTCCTCAAGAAATCGGAAATATATATAATCTGCAGAATCTTGATCTGTCTTACAACAATTTCTCAGGACTCTTTCCAACGAGCTTGAATGACTTGAATGAGATGAGTAAGTTCAACATCTCATATAACCCTTTCATTCATGGTGTGATACCATCTAGGGGACAGCTTGCAACTTTTGGAAAAGAATCCTTTCTTGGAAATCCTCTGCTGCAGCTTCCTAGCTTCTTTAACCAATCAGGGAACAATAATTCGAGCTCAGGAGAAAAAGATAATGGAAGAGAAGAAGAAGATGATGGAGCTGCTATTGACATGTTGGCCTTCTATTGGAGTACTGTGTCGTTTTATGTGGTGGCGCTAATAGGCATTCTAGTACTGATATACTTAGATTGTCCTTGGTGTCGACCATGGCTCCACCTTGTCGATGCTTTCACGGCTTCTTTGAAAGGTATGGTGTCTTAAAATCGTTTCAGCTCAGTTATTAGATGTTCCTTATCAAGTAAAAGAACTTGAATCCTGTGTGTTTCATTAAGTATATGTGCTTCCTATAGTTGGGAAGATAGGTGATGAGGTGCTGACCTGGCAACAGCAGAAGAATATGAAGAAGAGTGACCTGGCAACAGCAGAAGACTATGAAAAAGAGTGACCTGGCACCTGCATGGAGAAAAGAAGATTTGGTTATACTTGTAAAGAGCGAGAGAGTCATATAGTATAAATAGATGAGTGCTTGTAACAGAATCTTTATGCATCTTGTGAGAGGTGTGTGAGGATAGTCTTGCGACTATAGGAGAGATATAGTCAAACCCTACGGTTCTTGGTTCTTGAGTGTGTAATTGGAGTTCTTGTTCAATATATTGGCAATTTCTTATCAGAATAAAAAGCTACCATTTTGCCAAGAGAAGGTTGAGAATCCTTTGTTTTATTTAACCTAGTGGTTTGTTTAAACATTTTAAAAGTTCAAGATGGACTAAATCATATTATATGCTTTGCTGGTTATCATAGCCTAAGAGATTAAGAAACCTGGAGCTTTTAAATCACACTACAAATGAATTCAACCACAGCACAACTTGTTTCTTCAGATTAACAACATTAAACATGTGATTTCCCTTTTGTAACTAGCATAAGTGCATAAACCTATTCATTGGTGATCCATCTTTTCTTATATTTATTCAATTTATAATCAAATACCTTTATGTCTTACAATCAATCTGTATCATTCTTATACTTGTTGGACTCAGATTTTTATGAATAAAAGATTTGACCAACTTGGAAGGGTTGCTGAGATTAAAGAAAGATGACTTACACCATTAGACTAAAGAGACTTTTAAAAAAATTGGCTGAATTTAATATATATTATTAATGACTGGAAGCTCATGCTTCTTTAGCTTTCCCTCAAGGCCGGACCTGGTCTTACAGTCATTTATATATATGCGGTGGGATTCTAACAGAGCCAAGGAGGTCTTCTAGAACCTTATGCTCTCAATCTTTCTAACAACTGTTTTATCAGGTGTGATACCAAAATGTCTTAATGTGTTTAGTTCTCATGTGCTGTCTGTCTTTGAATTTTTTTTTATTTTGTCAACTGCTCTATCTTTGAATAGATGCAAATGCTTGCAACATTTCTTGGAACTGGTTTGTGCTTAGTTTGTGAAAGGAAAACATTTTTTTCTTCAAAATAATATTCTTTTGTTTGGTGACCAGTCACTGTCCTGATATACTGAAGCTTGGTCCAAGTAAAAAGATGCTGACCACTTTTTCTGAAGACAAAACTAGTGCCACTTAAACGACAGCGTCTGGTTCCGGTTGTGTCAAGTGTCAACACCTCTGCAACCAATCCAATAGAGCCACATCAGCGTTTTCGAGACCGTTATTCCGTTAGGCTTAGCGGTTGTTCTCCATAGTTATAACTTTATTAATCTTCGATGGTTTGACCAAAAAAAAAAAAAAATTAATCTTCGATGGCGTTTTATTATTGTTATTCAAAGGTTAGAAGTTGAGAGGCAAAACGAGTTTTATACATCATTACGAGTCAAACTAACCAAAGTTGATCATACTGACTTTTAAGTGTTTTCATCGTTGAACTTTGTGTTACAATACGGACTTTAAATTCTTATAAAATGTGGAGGTAAATTTTCTATATTCTTATAAAATCCACATTCCCACATTGCGGTTGAGTTTCTTATTGCTTCTTTTTATTTTACTTTACAATATTTTGCATGGAAGTGAAGATGTGTTTGTGCCAAAACCTGATATGGGTGGTGCTACTAATGGGACAACTACATGGATACAAAAGCTGTATTGAGAAAGAAAAAAACGCTTTGTTGGAGCTCAAGAAGTACTTGATCACACGGAGTACAGAGGAGGAATCAAACTCTATTCTCCCAACTTGGACTAATGACACAAGAAGTGATTGCTGCCTTTGGGAGGGCCTTAAGTGCAGTGGTAGAAGCAGACGGGTTACCGAGATTGCCTTTGGTGGATTGCACCACCTCAAAGAGAATACTCTTCTGAATCTTTCTTTGTTACATCCCTTTGAAGATGTTCAAAGTCTCAACTTATCTGGGGGAGCATTGAGCAAATTCAATGGCTTGTTTGATGATGTTGAAGGTACACTTGCACTTTCCCTTGTGGCTAAGTTTTTTACTATTTGTGTTTCATTAGAGCTTTGATGTTTGCCCTACGTAAGAGGTCATCTGTCTGTTTGTGTAAATACACCAAACGTTGTTCGTTTGACTAGTTTGTGTTTAGATGTTTTGTTCAGATGCAAAATCCATTGCACCAAAATATCTAAATATTTTGAACAACCAAATATTGAGTTGCATGCAAAATTACTTTTATATGTTGTGTCAATTTACTATTTATCATATTGTTTTGATTCTTGAAACTTGGAAGTGTTTATACCATCTGATAATTCTTGGATTTTTTTTTCTCTGTTTATGCATTTACTTTGATGTTTGTGTGCCATGCTGCATGTTTCTTGTAGATGTTTAAGAAAGTTATAACAGCCTCAGTGATATCTATCATGACACCAAGATTCTCTTTTTGCAGGTTATAACAGCTTGAGAAGATTAATAAACCTGAAGATTTTGGATTTCTCCTTAAATAAATTCAACAACAGAATATTCCCCTTTCTTAATGCTGCTACATCACTCACAACTCTGTTTCTTAGGTCCAATAACATGGGTGGATCTTTGCCAGTTAAAGGTGTAGTCTCTATTCTTAAATAAGTTATATCTTGAATCTTGAATGACTTATTCACTGTAGGTCTTAACTTCAGCTTTGTATAATTCTTATATTCGTTTGGAACTTCTTTCAGATTTTAAAGATTTGACAAACTTGGAACTGCTTGACCTGAGTAGAAACAGATTCAATGGATCCATACCACTTCAAGGTAGTTTTCCATATACACATGCTTGCCTTTCTTTTTTAGGGTGGAACTTTTAGTTGTGTGTATTTGTCTTGTGGCAGAGTTATCTTACATGAGAAAGCTGAAAGCTCTTGATCTAAGTAGCAATGAGTTTTCTGGCTCAACTGAATTAAAAGGCAAGTTTCCTCAAATATTTTACTATTTGATGTAGAATTGTCATTGATATCAACATTAAGTGACCAAACCTTCTGCATTTGATTACCATAGGGATTTGCAAGCTGAGGAATATACAAGAGCTAGATCTTAGTCACAACAAACTTGTAGGTCAGTTTCCCTTATGCTTAACTAGCTTGAGTGGACTTAGAGTTCTTGATCTCTCATCCAACCAATTGACTGGGAACTTACCACCTTCTCTTGGTAGCCTTACATCCCTTGAGTATTTATCCTTGTTTGATAACGACTTTGAAGACTTCTTCTCACTTGGCTCCCTAACCAATCTCTCAAAGCTAAGAGTGCTGAAACTCTGCTCAAAATCCAACTCACTTCAAGTAGTGTCGGATGGTTCTTGGAAGCCAAAGTTTCAGTTAGATGTTATTGCACTACGATCTTGCAACTTGGACAAGGTTCCTCAGTTTCTCCTACACCAGAAGGAGTTGCGTCATGTTGATCTCTCCGACAATAACATTTCTGGAAAGTTTCCTTCGTGGCTGTTGGAGAGCAACACAAAACTCAAAGTGTTGCTACTTCAGAACAACTCCTTCACAAGCCTTCAGCTACCAAAATCTCCTCATCATCTTCTTTTCATGGATGTGTCTGTTAATACATTCAATCATCTTCTTCCTGAGAATGTTGGGTGGATACTTCCTCATCTACGGTACATGAATATCTCCAAGAACGGCTT
>CAJHQP010009881.1:0-20643 GCA_905132765.1 Moricandia arvensis
AGCCTCTGCCTCGATCTTACTCTTTAAAACTAAAAATACTTCGGGAGCGGGTCGTTACAGCTCGCCCCTACTATCCACCAATCGGCATAGGTCCTCTAATTTATCTCGGCACCGTATCCATTCATGTGATGGTCGATGACATAGTCGGTCCTATGCATAGGTCAAAGCAAAACGCTTCTTACTGGTCTTGACAGATATGTTTCTCAAAATGGGTCGAAGGCAGACTCCTACGCGAGCATTAAAGACGCCCAGTTCGAAAGCTCCGTATGGAGAAACATCGTTTGTAGACTAAGGGTCGCCATAGGAGATCGTAACGGACAATGGGTGTCAGTTTATTTCGACCAGATTCAAGGCCTTCTGCGAAAAGTGGAAGATAAGACTGACAGAATCAACCCCTAGATACCCGCAATGAAACGGCCAAGATGAATTTTACTAATAAGACCATCCTTGATGGACTTAAAAAACGCTTGGACGCCAAAAAGGCTAGGTGGGGCCGAAGAACTCGAAGGAGTCCTATGGTCGCACCGCCACAACTCCGAGATGTGCAACGGGGAAAACTTCATTCGCACATGTATACGGATCAAAATGTATGATCCCAGTGGACGTTGAATTTCCCGGTGTACGCAGAAGATTTCTCCCAGAACAAGAGGATTCAAACAATCTAATGTTGCTTGACGAGCTCGATCTAATCAACGAACGTCGAGCCAGGCCCTCATAAGAATTCAGAACTATCAGCAGGCGGCCGCAAAGTACTACAACTCCAACGTGCGCAGCCGCAAGTTCAAGAAGGAGACGTAGTCCTACAAAAGGTCTTCCAAAACACCGCCGAGCGAAACACGGGAATTCGAACAAAACTGGGCAGGACCTTACAAAGTCATAAAATTAGTGCAACCAGGCGCTTACGAAATCGCAAACATGGCAGGACGTCACGGTTCCTAGAACCTGGAACGCGATGCATCTAAAAATATATTATCACTAAGCATTCGCTTAAAACTGAACTACGACTTGATCCCCAACAAGGGGTACATAGGCAATTCATCGGCAAGACGAATTCAGCTGCCCCTCCCCCCCCCCCCCCCCCCATAAAAGGGTGGGGGGGGGGGAGTTGGTACGTATATGTATACTTATATACTCCCAAAAATTCCAAAATATCCGCTCATGTAATCGATATTTTCAAAATAAGAAATAAAAAGAAAACGCGATTTCTCTCGCAAATTCTTCAATCATCAATACATCATATCTCACAATTTACTTCGCACAAAAACTGATCTAAAGAACGAACAGCCTTCCGCAAACAATCTGTTGCAAGACGCAACCTATGCAAAATCGAACCCTCGACTTGGCAAGACATCGCCAATGCACAAGGAATCCTTTTTCATCAAAACTTTCTGAACAAAATCTTTATCCAAAAAGCAGTCCGTCTGCGGTCATTCGTGAAAGCCCAAAAACGGTATATCGACCAATAATTTTGTTGCTGATCACAACAAACTCTCAACGTCCAAAACAGATGAAGTTATCTCGCAAGGATAGCTATCGTACATCTGATATAAGGATAATAGCGCTATAAAGAAATCCAGAATTTTTGGTCAGCACTTTCAGGAGACTTAAAAATTGTCTCGAAGAGATACTCGATTCCAACCATACAAGTCGTATGAGCCGAGAACATATCGTGAACTTTTAAGCGGTACAGAATCAGGTTGAATCGCAACACGCAAAACGAAAGCCGATTACTCATCGCACAGCCTTGACCGAGAGTAAAACTAGGTCTTGCCCTAAACCCAGCACACTGGTCTCTAACGTCTCAAGGCATAAATATCGAAAGATACGACATCCTGAAAGCATGCCTCTTCGTTCACATCTAAACGCTCGCGAAGTATTCCGTACATCTCGAACGAGTAACATATATGACGATCTACAAAGAAGAGTTAGGTTATGAGATGACAAGTCCTAATCTTCCTCTACAAGAAACTACTCGACACACTCTTAAATCAAATCTTTTCGATAAAAATTGGTCTATTCTTGCAAAAGCCACAAAGCGGCAGAGATTTAAAGCCACACGCGGCCAGTCCCAATATAAAAACAAGGCCACATTTGGCCGATACAAACATAAACGAAAACATTAAAATGATAAAAAGTGTTAAGCGAGACTGCAACCTCACTCATCGTCAGTTCCCGCAACCTCACCTTCAACCATCACTTTGTCCGAGCTTGGGGCTGCATTTTACGATGACAACGGCATCAAACCCTCCTGCATCGCCCGAGCACGGCAGAAGGAGACACTCGGATCTCAGACTGCCAAGGATCGTGTCGAAATCACCCTCATAAACCCTCAACTCTTCTTTGTGTGCATAAAGTCGGGCTTCCTCGGCTCATGGAGATAGAGGCGTGTCACCCTGGAACAGCTGGACCTCGCTCATTCCTCCCTCAATGGTCGTGAGAGCCAGATACCTACTTCGATGGCCGCCAAAAAATCGAGGGAGTCAGCAATTCTCTCCAAGTGGGCCTCAAACTCATTGCGAAGTGCCGTCTTGGCTTCCTCGATCCCACGAGCCATCAATCCTCCTTCGCTCTGAAGATGATGCTTGAGCCCGACGAACCTCCGAAGCTTTCATCTTCCTGACCCTGCTTTGCCTAGAGCAGGGAGCTCATGGTCTTCCCAAGGTCTCGCTCAAGCTCGCCGATCTGAGTCTCGAACTGGGATACATCGACTGAATGAGCATCTTCAATAACCTTTAACTTCTTCTTGATGCCGATGAATCTTCTCGGGACCCTGTTAACTCCCTCGTAAGGCGCTCAACCTCTGACCAAAATTCATTGATCATCCCATCGATCAAAGATACGAGCTGCACAAGACAAATAAAGGGTTAGAGAAGGGTACAATATGCCAACAAGAAAGATCTTTGAAACAAACCTTGGCACGAAATTGTGGCATCACACTCGAGCCAGATCCTCCCTACGGTGCAGAATCTCTTTCTCCGCCTTTAACGTATATTTTCTCTTAACCACCTCGCCGGCAGGAGGGTTTCTTTTTTAAATTTTTGGTGGGACGATCGGAGCAGCACTAGGAGCATGCAGCCCCAGAATAATTTCCCTACTAACCAAAGGAGGGGGGGCATCGATTCTGGAGCCTGCTCCCTATCCTCAACATGAACCGGTGTCATGGATGAGCCTGTAGGATGAACCAAAGTTTCGAAGATGGTGCGACCGCAGTTTTGATCGGGGTTGGAGGCACCGGCAGTTGAGCAGAAGACTGGCCAATCTCCTTCTCTGCGCTACGCCAGGCAATCTTATCCTGGAAGGATAAGAAGCCAGCAGTGTAGGCTGGCAAAATGCCAGGAGGAGCCGATTTCAAAGGAATCACAGAAAGAGTGGAATCGCTCATCTCGACATCGGAATTTTTCTTGTCACCTTGGGAAGAAGACATCTTTCTTACGAATTTTTAGAGAGAAGGCAAATGTAGCTTAAAAATGAGAAGGTTTGAAGAGAATGAGGAATGAGAGTTCACTACTTATATAAAAGTAAGGAGGGATAATCTCCGAAATGAACTTGCCTCAAAAAATTTCTCGGAAGTACTCTTAGTTGTTATTCTGATTAAAACACATTACTTCGCCCGCAAAAATCAACTCCGAGAATTGGCAGGCCTGGGGGCTAAATTTTGGGGTCAAAAACGGTTATCCCGAAATCACCAAAATGATATGGCGACCTACACCCGCAAAACACAGGTCGCTATATGGCGACCCGCACACGCAAAGAACGGGTCACCATATGGCGACCTGCACACACAAGGTACAAGTCACCATATGGCGACATGTTCACCAAGGTTACGAGTTGTCATATGGCAACCTGAACCCGTACAATCCGGGTCGCCATATGGCGACCTAGACCCACACAGTCTGGGTCGCCATATGGCGACTTAGGCTCCTAGGCCCTCCAAGTCCGGGTTGCCAAATGCCGACCTAGGCTCTCCGAGTCCAGGTCGCTGTATGGCCACCTAGGCCCTCCGAGTCCGGGTCGCCATATGGTGACCTAGACCCACACAAGTCTGGGTTGCCATATGGCGACCTAGGCACTCCGAGTTCGGGTAGCCATATGGCGACCTAGGCCCTTCGAGTCGGGTCAACATATGGCGACCTATGCTCTCTGAGTTCGGTTCGCCATATGGTGACCTAGGCCCTCCGAGTAATGGGTCACCATATGCGACCTATACCCACATAGTCTGGGTCGCCATATGGCGAGCTAGGCTGTCTGAGTCCGGGTCGCCATATGGCGACCTAAACTCTTTAAGTCCGAGTTCCATATGGTGACATGACCTTTCTAAGACTGGGTCGCCATATGGCTACCTTGGTTCTCCAAATTTGGGTCGCCATATGGCAAGCAATGTCTCTTCTTTGCATTCCTCTTTTGAGTCCGCGATCGAAATACTTTTTCGTTTCGTCTCAATTTGAGTGTCTGTTGAGATTTTACGATTAAAACAAGTAAGTCGCCAAACTAACCCTGGGTCGCAAAATACAGCTCCCCAGGTCACCATATGGAGATTGAGACCACACCCCTTGGCTTCCCCCTCGAAACCCGATCAAAATGATCTTCGTTTTGTCTCAATCAGAGTTACCGCTGTAACTTTACGATAATACCGCGAAAATTCGTTTTCCTGAATGAAGTTCATCGTTATCGTATAAACGATAACGGTTAACTCAACACCACACTTTTCTAAAACTATACGAGAATTGTGTAATTCCTATATAAAGAGACGTCGTATCATTAAACATTTTGTCGAAGACATTGTAAAAACGTTTAAATCAAAATACAGCCCAAAGAGGCCTAGAACGCGGCTAAATACCCACTTGCGGTTTCAGACGAAATTCAACCCATCAATGTTATGACGGCGTATTTTTACTCGCATAAGAAGATAAGTCTCGCGAAATCATAAGATAAATGTCAAGTTTCCAAGATAATGATGAAGATCGAGATAAATAGGAATGTTTCCGCGAATCGATAAAATCAACCTTGGGGCAAAAAAGGAAAGAGGAACCGAACCAGAAGGCATATATAGGGGGAGCTAAAGCTAAAGGCGCAGGGATCCAAAGATTTAGACCTAGAATAACTCTTCTTGCTTAGAAGAATTTAGAATATAGACGGCTGCATACTCAAAACTTTACTTAGATTCTTCTCCATCTTTGTTCTGAGATTCGCTTTGTTAGCTAGATTCTACTCGTTTTGTTCTTCGGAAAATCTTGTAGCTTTGTTCTTATCAATCAATAAAACGCCTCTGTGCGACTTACTATCGATATTCTGTTATCTATTTCTTCTTCATTTTCGTGTGTTTACGCAGATAAGCCGGGACCTCTGGGAAAGCCGGGTTCTCTTGGCTTTTCCTTAATTTATGGAGATTGACAGTGTGGATTTCGGTTCCCATAGTCTTAGGTTGTTATAACTATAAAACACGCTGTTGTAACACTCATATGCAAATTCAAAATAAGATCATCCCTACGTTGCTCTCTATTTTGATTTCTTTCACTTTTTCAATTTCTCGTAATTTGATCACTTGTTGTTGGTTTAGCAGATATCCGGATCCTCACGGAAAGTAGAGAATTCTCTGCTTTCCTCCGTTTATGAAATCGACAGTGTGAATTTCGGTTCCCACACCGGCTCACTGATATGAGTGATGAACAACACAGTAAGAGTCGATACTCGTGATGGTCTGTCGATCAACATTGATAAAGTGTTAGCCGGTGCTTGTTGCAGCCTTGTCTTCCTCATTTTTTTATCTGAAATAAATAAAAGACGAAAAAATAGTAATAACTGAAAATAAAACCAAATTTAAACTTACTAAGGGACTGCCTCCAAAAAAACGCTTGTTTATAGTCTTTAGCTTGATGTTTGGAGGTTTTGGGCTAGTATGGAGGTAACAAAATACTTGTTGGGACACAAGTATCAACATCTTCTCTATTCATCTCGAACCAAATTCCTAAAAACTTTTGATGGCTTCTTCTTCTTTGGTTCTATAATCTTGTTGTCTCTTAATGATCTCATATGTGTAATCTAGTTTAAGTTGTAGCTCTTTCATACATTTTCTTAACCATCCAATGATGTTTACATCAATCTTCCTGTATAACTCATCAAGCATACTCTCCTGAGTTGTATTGATGTCATATATCATCTCCTAAACTTGATCTTTCTTGTATATCTCAGGTTCTGGCAGCTAAGGAGGTGTAGGATGGACTCTAGGCATTTGAAAACATCTATCATACTTTGGTAAGCTCAAAGTAACAACCTCCCCAACTATTTGCCATCTTAAGTATTTCTTTTATGTTTTCCTTTGAAACATTGATGATCTTTCCATACTTAGCATGTGCATTTCCCTCTTCATCTATGTAAAATCCATACTATCTGGTGCTACTACACAGATATTTATTTTAGGAGGATTGACGATTCCAATCAAGAAAGCCTCTCGATATTCTAGACTCGCAAGAGTGTTGACCGCTGCTGGTTGGGTGTCGATCGACACTTCGCCGTCATCTTCATGCTCTGTGCCAGAATTAAATAACATAATGCTCCAAATCATGTATCATCTCCTATCGCAATGTAGAGTGTGTTTCTCTTGACCACTCTAACCGGTTCATAGAAAGCATTCTTGTCTATGTGTGTCAGGCACATCTGATTTATCTGCATGTGGCAAACAGCTCATACAGTAGTCATGAATGCTCTCCCAAGTAATAGAGAAGAATTTCAGTCTATATGAATATCCATAACATAAAATCCATTGGAACTAAGGCATTGCCGATTTGTACCAATCCCTCGTCAATTCAGAAGTCTCTATCTTCAGACTCAGCTGCTCCAGCCATCACTATGGGCATAATACTGACTAAAGAACCTGTATAACAGAGTGTATTAAGGTAGAGGTGACTTCTAATCATGCAGGGAACCACGAACTTCCTAGGGTTGTTCTCTTTGTCTCCCTTATCACTGGCGGTATCAAAAACTTATACATCTTATGCAAAGCTAACATGTTTTTTTGATAAGATATGAACATTATCTAGCTTGACTTTAACATCATTTGTCTGCTTCTTTGCTAAGTTGGAAGCCGATTTCTTAAAGATTATGCATACTCATGTGTGAATGTAGCAATCATGTTCCTCAAGTTCTTAAATCCCGCATCATCAAAGAAATTACGCAAGAAGGCATTTTTGATGTCACTCCAAGATGTAAGAGATCATGGTGGTAACTGCCTAAGCCAATACAAAGCATATCCAACAAGTGAGTACTTTTTAGAGAAGGTAGTCCTCAGGGACTCCATTGGCTTTGATAGCAGAAACTAGATCCTCGAACCACTCTTGATGGTCCATCATGATCATGTGGGTGAGCATGATAAAGTTTCTGTCCGCAAGTGTAAAGTAAGCAGGCTTCAGCTCAAAGTCGTGCCTCTGGAAATAAAGAGGATGAATAGCAGATCTATTGGCGTAGTACTGATCTAGACGGTTGTAATCATTCAACGTTATGGGTCGAGCAGCCTGGAGCTTCTCATCAGCTACAACCTGAGCATTGGCTGAAACATTCTCAGAATTATCAACTTCTAGAATAACTGCTGCATTACACAGATGACCCTCGGGGTCATGCAGGTCTCCATTCTCATTCCTTATTAGCACAAGAGCCACAACCATTGATAGGTTCCAATATTTACCACTTTTAGACCATGTTATGGGCTCTATTAAGAGACTACTATGTGTGCCTAGGTTTTTTTAGAGTGATTTCAGGTTCAGGTACGTTTTGGAGAACTTTGGTGATTTTGGAGATTTTCGGGATGCCGAACTACACAGACGCGATAGAAGTTTATCTATGGTTGAAGATCTTCCCATGGTGAAATTGATCAGATCCTTTGAAACAAGATATATATTTGAGCTATACTTCCAATGACACTAGTTTGAGGTCAATCGGCATCCAATAGCTGAAGTTATTCATGTTTTATTGAAGAGTGGTCAGTCTGCCTCGCGAGATGAAGCTATCAAGGAGATCAAAGAATGTCGATCGACAGTGCACCCTTGGTGTCGATAGACGGTGATGCCATAACACAGGCCGACTCTGTTTTATGACCAACTTAATCCCAGAAGCCACCACAAATTACCAGAATGCCCATGGACAAGTTTAAACCCTATATTTATGTTTTCTAAGCCCATGGTTGACGGCTACGTTGTAACATATTGATTTCTGGTATATGAGGAAATGCTTAAAATAATTTACTTGGCTAGTTATGTCACCAAATTTTACTTACCTTTTCCGACACACATTCGTTTAGAACTTCAGGGTTAAGCGTGCTTGGGCTGGAGTAGTCAAAGGATGGGTGACCTATCGAGAAATGATTCTTGATAACTTGCAAGTGAGGCCAAAACAAGGAGAAAGGTCATTTGGTGATTCCAGGATCAGTAAACAATGATTTTGAGCCTTTGAAATTTTACACACCGACTGTTGGAACGGTATGGGGCCCACGGGTGGAGAGAGCGGGCGTGGGTGGCCCATTAGCCGTGGGTGGTGGGAGCGTTACAAGTGATATCAGAGCTGGTTAGCCATTTCGGTTCTGACCCGAGAGGTTTCTTGAGACCTATTGTGGTGTGCAACGAGGACGTTGCACTCTGTGAGTGGGGGTGAATTGTAACATCCTAATTTCTAGTATATGTGGAAAGACTTAATAGAATTAATCTGGCTACCAATGTCACCAAAGTTGACTTACATTTTTCGTCACACAACCGTTTAGAACTTTAGGGTTAAGCTTGCTTGGGATGTAGTAGTGAAAGGATGGGTGACCTATCGAGAAGTGATCCGTGATACCGTGCGAGTGAGGCGAAAACACGAGGAAAGGTGAGGTGGTGATTGTAGGGTCAGTAAACAATGATTTTGAGACTTGGAAAATTTATGCACCAAACATTGGAAAGAGATGGGGCCCATAGGTCGAGAGAGCGGGGGTGGGTGGCCCATTAGCCGTGGGTGGTCCAAGGCGTTACATATGATTTCTACACTTTATCTTGTTCTTTGTTTTATATTAGGAAATAAGAGAGGAAATCTTTCAGAGTCCTCTTCGAACTCTATTGTTATTATTATTATTTATTCTATTTCATGTATTGATCAATGATCTTTGTGATAACAATCATGTTGGAGTAGTCAACCTTGTTAGATTTAGGATTTATTAATGGTTTTAAATGAATTAGCCAAACAATAGAATTGCTAGGGTGGTTATTAGATCTATCAGCAGAATTGTGCTCACTGCTTGTATTCTTGAGTAGTTAACAAGAACCATGCTGTTAGGATAATTGACACTGGCGAGAGTATGATCATTACCTTAACAAATCATGTTTAGCTTAAATTACTAGGTACAATCGAGAGACTGGTCTAGTAATTCTAAGTGAACTAATCGGATCTAATCGTTTAATGCTTGACTAAGAAAGCCATCGACCGATGGTTTGCATACCATCGATCGACGGTCATTCTAAATTTGCACATGAAAGTTGTAGACTTTGAGCTTAGCCATTGAATAGATATTAGAAATGATATCTTTACCAATTGAATTCGTGTTTTGTGATTGAAACCCCCTAAGCTTCAATCCATTATAATTCACTATCTGAAAATCCCTAGATCTAGCTATTTTCTTTACTTGTTTACAAACAACAAATATCTAGGTTTACTTATTCTAAGTATTATTAATTGCCTAGCATAACTAAGTCGATTATCAAATCTATTGTGTGCCCTCGCTCTCTGTGGATTTGATCCCTATGTACTACAGCCGAACCTCTTATTTGAAAGAGTAATCAATAGCTCTAGGATAACTTGAGTATTTATCAAATTTCGGCGCCATTGCCCAGGAAGAGAAGATCGCCATTAGATTTGTTTTGCAAGTTTTTTTCTAGGTTTTTTATAATTTATAGTTTATTTACATAAAAAAAATTCTTCTGTTTCAGGTGCATACATCTCAGTACCAGGAAGCAATGAGAAGAGGTTTTTTTTGGTTTCTTCAACGAAGGAGCCTCCTGATTCACGCACGATCCATTAGTCTATGAGGGATGCATCGATCGACACCCTCCAAGCAGCAGCGATCGACAGTGTTAACCAAGCATCGATCGACACCAAATCCTCGGTATTTATCGACACCACTTGCGAGGAGACAGAGGAGATCAAAGTGCTTATGCTTGAGGCTGATGAGAATGGGATCTACGAGACCAAAGAAATTCAACCTCGCAACAATATAGGACAATTGATTAATGCACAAGGTGTTGTGATCCCTGATATATTTTCTGTTGCTGAAATGAATGACTTTGAGCTGAGCCCTGAATAGTATGATTGGGTATCTCAGGACCCTTTCGGGGACTTCCTCACGAAGATCCCAGTGACCACATCAAAGAACTTGAGGAACTAGTCTCAAGTAGTGAGCAGCATGGGATATATGAATACCACATGCTCTGGCAAAATTTTCCCATACTCTCTCTCTTTGGGAATGCATTTAGCTGGTTCAATCGACTGCAGCCAGGATCTCTAACTTGCTGGGGGGAAATTAAAAGCACATTCCTCAACAAATTCCTCACTTATGTGAAACGCTGAACACTCACCCTAAGAAGCCAGATATTCAGGTTCAACAGACCGATGAGATTAGACGTAAAGGTGATGAACATCATGGATCTAAGCCGGGCAGAGCACAAGAAGCTGATATTAGTGTTCCGACCTCAGTATCGATCGACTCAAATAACTCAGCGTCAATCGACACTAAATTTCAGCATCTATCAACACCAGCCCATGTTTTCGATCGACACCATTTGCAACCCCTGAAAAATCGTGTTGTTCTCAGTGATATCGCAGACTCGACACTGAAGAGCACTAATGTCTCAAGCTATATCACCTTTGATTCAAATAGAGAGATCACCATGGAAGATTTCTTGGAGCTAGAGGATGAAGAACTGCCTCAATTGTTTTGGATCCGAGTAAAGAAATCACTATGGAAGATTTCTTGGAGCTACATGATGAAGAATTGCCTCAAATTTCAGATTTGGATCCGAGTAAAGAAATAAATATGGAATATTTCTTGGATTTAGAAGAATGGCTTGAAAATTTTGATCGTGAGAGTTCACCGAAAGCTGACATCGATTGACACCATCCACCTGACATCAATCGCCACTGACTACCTGACATCAATCGCCACTGACTACCTGACATCGATCGATACCAGCTAGCTGATATCGATCCAGACTCATCATTGAACGAACAGCCAGGTTACATGATTGAACCAGACCAGTTGAGGAGAGAATGTACAAGTCTGAGGCCTCACAACTTGATGTCCATGAACATCTGAGATTACCTATATGTGCACAAGAAGCTGTTGGCTTTCACAAAAGAGTGAAAAGGATACATGACCAGTGACATTTTTGGTTCCCAACGCTGTTTTTGAGGTTGAATTTCATATCCCACCAGATAGAAGTGTGCATCTGGATCCCAATATTGGGAATTTGATGATCCTCTGCATGCAGTAGTGTCTCAGAGATGATTGAGGTATGAAGGTAACGTTGAACAAGGACCATCAGAAGTAGTATCGAACGACACCACCATTATATAATTGATCGACACCACATTGGTGTATCGATCGACACGACACCCTCTGCGTTAATCGATACCCCTCGGATATCTCAACAGACAGAGACAGAAACAGCCAAGTATTGGGGGGGGGGGAATAACATAAATAAGAGGAGGAACTGGAAGAAGAGGAAAAGGACAAAGGGCATCCCTAAGGTATCATTGATTCCTCACTCCTCAGATGGTGTTAGAAAATCTAGAATGCGCAGCAGATGCTTCTCACAGCCATTTTCAAAGCTTCGAGTACTCTCTATTGCTGACATGATAGAAAAAGGAGAAGAGTCAATGGAGGCTTTCACAAAAAGTGTGATGAAGCTGAAGAAAGAAGGCATTGAGGCTTGTTTTGGAGCAAGTTCTGAATCTCATCCGAACTGAATCATAGTTCCAAACGTCAATCTAAATACTATAACCAAGCGCTGAGATTTTTTTTTTTTTTTAATATTAGACAGAACGAAGTTCGAATACCACCATCATTCAACACCATCATACCACCGTCGGTCGCTGACAAAGATCTACCATCGGTCGACACCAATCACCTACAATCGGTCGACACTCATTACAGAGTCTGGTATCGAGTTTCTTCTTCAAGCTTTTACTTATGTTTTATTTTTTCCCAACTAACCGAGACGCAATAACACTAGGGAAAATGTTATTTAAGTCTGGGATAGGTAAACTACTAGTGACCCTATTATTGGCCTACACTTTGTCAAAATAAAAACTAAAAGACAACATATAAAGATAAAAGATAAAAGAAAGATGAACATGATGGACTGTATCAACATCATTGATTCATTGGACTTATAAAAAAAAGAATAAAAAGGGATTCAAAGAAGAGAGAAAGAGGGAAGAAAGGGATCAGAGAAGAATGCATGTGTGTTCAGATACTTGCAGGGGTAAGATTCCATGTGTCCTCTAATCGATACTCCAAAGGCAAAGCCTACAAATTTATTTTATGCAAGAAATGAGGTTCGTAGAGGGGTGAATCAAGTTAGTATTTGTTAAGTTGTTGATAAAATGGATTTGGCTTCTATACTAGGATACAATATATAAAGTTTCTCTAAGACTGACACTTGTTTGATATGTTTTTTTTTCTGCAACATAGTAAAGGTGATATTGATAAGCTAGAGATTTTACGAGTTCATGTGTAATCAAACCTCTTCCAAAGGTTTATCCTTGTTTTGCTTGAGGACGAACAAAATGTTAAGTTCGGGGGAGTTGATAAGTCCTAATGTTTACCATTTTTACAGCATGTTACAGATCCTTTTTATATTATATTATATTATGTGTGTTTCGGGTTGTTGTAGAGTGTTTTCAAGTTAAGGTACGTTTTGGAGAACTTTGGTGATTATGGAGCATTTTGAGATGCAGAACTGCGCAGATGCGTCAGAAGTTTAGCTATTGGTTCGATCGAGCTGATCATTTGACATAATATAGATCTTTGAGTTATACTTCCAGTTCCACCGGTTTTAGATCAATCAGTATCCAATAGTAGAAGTTATGCATGTTTTACTGAAGAGTGGTCAGTCTGCCTCGCGAGATGAAGCTGTCGAGGAGATGAAGGAATGTCGATTGACGATGCACCCTTGGTGTTGATAGAAGGTGATGCCATAACACAGGACAAGTCTATTTTATGACCGACCTAAGCCTAAAAGCCACCACAAATTACTAGAATGCCCATTGACGAGCTTAAACCCTATATTTATGTTTTCTTAACCATTATTAACGGCTACGCTTTCTACACTTTATCTTGTTCTTAGTTTTATGTTTGGATGGAAGAGAGGAAATTATTCAGAGTCCTCTTGGAACTCCATTGGTTTTATTATTTATTATATTTCATCTATTCATCTATGTCTTTGTGACAACTATCATGTTTGAGTAGTCACCTTGTTAGATTTAGGGTTTATTAATGGTTTTTAGGAATTAGACAAATCATAGAATTCCTAGGATGAATATTAGATCTATCATCAGAATTGTGCTTACTGCTTGTGTTCTTGAGTAGCTAAGTAGACTCATGATCTTAGGATAATTGACACTGCGAAAGTAAGATCGTTACATGAAAAATCTTGTTGAGCTTAAATTACTAGGTACATTCGAGAGAATGATCTAGTAATTCTAAGTGAACCAATTGAATCTGGTCGTTTAATGATTGACTAAAAAAGTCATCGATCGATACAGTTTGCATACCATCGATCGATGTCCTTCTGAATATGCACACGAAATTTGTAGACTCTGAGCTTAGCCATAGGATAGATATTACTAATATCTTTACCAATTGAATTCGTGTTCTATGATTGAAAACCCCCTGGCTTCTATCTATTATAATTCACTATCTAAAAATCCTAGATCTAGCTATTTTCTTTACTTGTTTACAAACCAAAAATCTCTCGGTTTACTTATTCTAAGTTATATTAATTGCCTAGCATAATTAAGTTGATTATCAAATCTATTGTGTGCCCTATATCTCTCTGTGGATTCGATTCCTAAGTACTACATTTGAACCTCTTATTTGAGAGAGTAATCAGTAGCTCTAGGATAATTGAGCACATATAAAATTTGGCGCATTTGCCGGGGAGCGAAGATCGCCATTAGATTTGTTTTGCAATTTTTTCTAGCTTTTTTTTATAATTTATAGTTTATTTACATAAAAAAAAACATTATTGTGTTTCAGGTGCATACATCTCAGTACCAGGAAGCAATGAGAAGAGTTTTTTGGTTCTTCAAAGAAGGACCCTGCTGATTCACGCACAATCCATTGGTCTAGGAGGGAAGCATCCATCGACACCCTCCAAGCAGCAGCAATCAACAGCGTGAACCAAACATCGATTGACACCAAATCCTCAGTATCAATCGACACCACACGATAGAGGAGATCGAAGTGCTTATGCTTGAGGCTGATGAGAATGGATCTTACGAGACGAAGAGGGTCATCCTCGCAACAATATAGGACAATTGATTAATGCACATGGTGTTGTGATCCCTGATGTTATTGCTGTTGCTGAGATGAATGACTTTGAGCTGAGCCGTGAATAGTCTGATTGGGTAACTCAGGACCTCTTTCGGGGACTTCGTCACGAAGATCCCAGAGACCACATCAAAGATCTTGAGGAACTAGTCTCAAGTAGCGAGCATCATGGAATATCTGAATACCACATGCTTACTCTCTCTCTCTGGGAATGCATTTAGATAGTTCAATCGACTGCAGCCAGGATCTCTAACATGCTGAGAGGACATTAAAAGCACCTTCCTGAACAAATTTCTCATTGATGCTGCAGCAACTCGAAAAAGGAAGCTTGATGATATGCTGGACACGATGGTTAAAGTCTGGGAGAAGAAGTTGATTTTAAGTTCAATCAGAAGTTGGGTGTTGTCTATAGTGAGACGGATGGAGAATGTGAAATGGATGGAGAATGTGAAACGATGAACACTCACCCTAAGAAGCCAAATATTCAATTTCAACAAACAGATGAGGTTACACATAAAGGTGATGAACATCATGGATCTCAGCCGAGCAGAGCACAAGAAGCTGATATTAGTGATCCGACCTGAGTATTGATCAACGCAAATACCTCAGCCTTGATCGACACTAAGACCTCAACATCGATCGACACCAGCCCCTGTTATCGATCGAAACCAGCCCCTGTTATCGATCGACACCATTTGAAACCTCTGGAAAATTGAGTTGTACTTAGGAAATCGCAGACTCAACACTGAAGAGCACTGATGTCTCAAGCTATCTCACCTTTGATTCAGATAGAGAGATCTCCATGGAAGATTTCTTGGAGATAGAGGATGAAGAACTGCCTCAAATTTCAGATTTGTATACGAGTAAAGAAATCACTATGGAAGATTTCTTAGAGCTAGAGGATGGAGAACTGTCTCAAATTTCAGATTTGGATACGAGTAAAGAAATCACTATAAATAACTTCTTGGAGTTAGAAGAAAGGCTTGAAAATTTTGATCGGCGAGATTTCACCGAAAGCTGACATCGATCGACATCATCCACCTGACATCGATGGACACCAGCCACATGACATCGATCAGCACCAACTACCTGTTATCGATCGACACTCATCGTTGAACGGACAACCAGGTTACATGATTGAGCCAGAACCAGTTGAGGAGAGAATGTACAAGTTTGAGGCCTCACAACTTGATGTCCATGAGCATATGAGATCACCTATTTGTGCAGAAGCTGCCGGTTTTCACAAAAGAGTGAAAAAGATACATGACCTTATGGCATTTGTGGTTCCCAGCGCTGTTTTTGAGGTTGAATTTCCTATCCCACCAGATAGAAGTGTTCATCTGGATCCCTACATTGGGGTATTTGATGATCCTCTGCATGCAGTAGTTTCTCAGAGAGGATTTAGGTATGAAGGTAACGTTGACCAAGGACCAATAGCAGCAATATCGAACGACACAACCGTTAGAGAATTGATCAAAGCCACCATTGGAATATCGATCAACACTACACCCTCTACGTCAATTGACACCCTTTGGGTATCTCAACACGCAGAAAGAGAAACAGCCAAGTCTTGGGAAATAGCATAAATAAAAGGAGAAATTGGAAGAAGAGGAAAATGACAAAGGGAAGTCCTCAATTATCATTGATTCATGACTTCTCAGATGATGCTAGAAAATCCAGAGTGCGCAACAGATGCTTCTCACAGCCATTTGCAATCGAGCACTCTTGAGATGATAGACAAAGGAGAAGAGTCAATAAAAAGTGTGATGAAGTTGAAGAAAGAAGGCATTGAGACTTGCTTTGGAGCAAGTTCTCAATCTCATCCGGACTGAATCAGAGTTCCAAACGTCAAGCTAGACTAGCCAAGCGATGAGATATTATTTAAAAAATAATTATTAGACAAAAGGAAGTTCGAAGAGCACCATGGGTCGACACCATCATACCACTGTCGGTCGCTGAAAAAGATCTACCATCAGTCGACACTAATTACCTACCATCAGTCGACACTAATTACTAATTACAGAGTCTGGTTTTGAGTTTCTTCCTCAAGATTTTACTTATGTTTTAATTTATTTTCCAACCTAACCGAGACATGATAACACTGGGGATAATGTTATTTAAGTCTAGGAGAAGTTTATTGATATTGCTTTCTAGTTTGAGTTTTATTCTTATGTGTTTTATTAAGTTTTATAGAGTGAATAAAGGGATTACGATCAGATTTAATATTTTACTTATTATCTAACCTTGCATCCTTTACTGGGAATTGACGCACTAGTGATATATAGATGGTACTGCCTTAATCGAGTGAATCTAGGGTGTTCCCAGGATCTTGTTGTGCAAAGGTGGTGTATCTCTAAGAGAGAATTTGACAAGGTTATTTACTCTTCCTACAAAAACGTTCAACCTGATTTTGACCAAAAGTTTAGTTGACGTCCCGTTGAAAAATCAGATCGAGTGATTTTCCTCTCTTAATCAGGACGCTGATAACCTCACAATTACCGACTCGGAGTCAACTAACGGTCCGCTATGTGGTGTATCAGTATCAGTGGTGTCAAACTCAAAGAAAGTAACTTATATGTCGTCCTCTGTTTTGACGTTCCCCTTTCTCGTCATTATTGCTTTTTGTTGGAACTCCTTGACTGATCTCACAAAATCTTTGCACAGGGAGGACCCTCCCATTGTGAAATTCATCATGCGGAAAATGTTGGGTCATTCTTTGTCGTGGTTGCCAGAGTGATTAAGATATTTTTGTAACTTCCCACCGTTATTTGCAAGATGATTCAATTTATTCGGGTAAGTCAACTGAGGTGGAGTGCATACACTTATCTTGTAGGTCCTTTGATTTGAAAGGACTCAGCTTGTCTTGTAAATTCCTGTTTCGGTGTTGTTTCCAGTTTAATGGCGAAGGTCACTCATTCATAGGCTGACTAGGGAAATTTTTCATAAGATTGGCTCTTAAGTCGATAGAAGAGAATTCTGCTTTTTCAGATTTGATTGGATGTCACACCCACAATAATGTTCATTCGACAAGCAGTCATGGCCTTCCTTGTTGGTGTTGGGTTCATATTGATGTCGTGATGGATTTTCGCGTATTGATCGGATGGTCAAGCGGTCTTACGCTTGTTTTGAAAACTTTTGCCAAGATTTATGCATGGTTTACCCTTCTTAATTGTTCTTTCCGGGTAAATGGAGGTATAGTATCACTGCGCCTTTGTTGAAGGCTGTGATGAGGGCATCAATAAGTTGTTTACACTCTATGGTGTTGTACTCCTTCTGTTTGTAAAACTTGGTACACGGACTGGCCTCTCCAAGATATTTCAAGGTCTATTTGAAGCCTTTGAAGTCGACATGTTGGGTTTGAAATTGCTTACCACATAAGAACCTAACTTTTTCTTGTCTGGCTTGTCTGGCTTGTTGTAACTTTTTCTTTTTCTTGTCTGGCTTGTGAAATTTAGACACAAGGCCCTTAAACCTTTCCATGAAGACAACGATCCCTTTAGGGTCATCTTGCGATATCTTGCATAGGTCTGTTTCTGACGCTTCTTGCTTGATGAGCATTGAGTATTGTTTGAGAAATTATATGAGTTGTTCGCTAAACTAATGGTGGATTTCTTTAGGTCTTGAGAACCATGTCAAGGCCAGTCCACCAAGAATCTCTACGAACAATTGACAGTATCCCAGAGCTTTCTCCTTAGAAGTAAAGTGTTCTCATCCATGTCTTTGTTCAACGCAGTCATGTGATCGCCAGAATCAGTTTATCTTGAGAAAGAGGAGATCTTAAGGTTTCCAAATTATGGACTATGACCCCGGTGTTTTTTGTCGTAGCAATAACACACTCTATCTCAAGATCCAAGCTTGTTGCTCGATGAACTTTGTACAAGATATCTTATATCGAGTTCTAAAGAAAATTGATTTCTTGAGTTTTGCTAGACCGAACTTATTTGTTGTGAGTCAGTGACCCGTTGTATTGACATTTGTTCTGAAAGACTGTCTCCTTGTGGTTTCAGGATTTTGGTCATCAGAAAGAGATTGTGCATAGGCGGCGGCTAGGGCATCCAGTCGGTTGTTTGTTGCTTTGTTATATGCATATTGTTTCTCAAAGTTGTCGATGAGCTTCTAAATCGTACTCATCATGGTGGCAATATTCAAAACCAGCAGAGCGGTGTTGCCGCCTGTTTGAGTATTATCTTTGACTTTTCTTGGAGCTGCTTCATAATTCCCCACAAGCAACGTCAATTGTTGAATCTGGATTTGGAGTGTTTAAGGTGAAATAACAAAGTCAATGGTGGATTATTTGAAAGACTTTGTTAAGAATTCAGAGTTTGATTATAAAGGAAAAGGTAACTAAATCATAAAAGAATAACGAACTCAGAAAAAAAGGTAAAACTATGAAACCCTTGTTCTTATGCTGACTTTTTTTTTTTATTATTGTAAATGTCATTTCTCTTTGCACGGTGTCTTTAATATATAGCAATCCTCGCCGAATTTTTTCATTTTCTTAAGCCGACATGACTTACCTTTCACTGCCTCTTTCCCTTGATTGGGCTGAGTTCACCTACATGCTGAGCCTTGTTTAGGGACAAAGTCCATCTTCAACATCATTCGTCTTTAAAAAGCATTGATGTTGTCATGAAGAGTAGATTTATATGTTCCTCATCTCTGGTCAACACTGATCGAGATAGGCCTTTTGTTCTTTTGACAGAGACACATGGCATCGCGGAAGCTATACATGGCCTTGCTAGAACCTTATGAGACACATGGTTCAGCGGAAACAAATATATTTTGATACGTGTGGGATTTATTTTCATGTTCCCTCAATTTTGCTCGGTCTACAAGTGTAGAAAGCATTCTCCAAATTTTTGTTAACTCGTTTGTCACTGGGTGGAGTGGATAGATTAGTTGTTGACTTTATCTAAATCCTGACTAACGGATCATCTGATCATGTCCATACTCAATGGATATCAATCCAGTGCAAGGATTAATGGATTCAGAAAGATTATCTTGATGGTCGTAGGTGGTTGTGGAGCAGTTGGATCCACTTTTTTATTGCTATCAATGATCTAGTGGTAGTGGAGGGTGGGGAATCTATGTCCAACTCACCGGACTTCATGTTGGTTTTTGTGACAGGAGAGTCACTAACGGTTTTAACGGGTTTTATTTTCATCTTTATCAAGTTAGTTTTATGATTTATATTTCATCTTAGGATAAGGATTAATTTTAACCTTATCTCTGCTTTGGTTTTGCTATATATATGTAACTTTTAGGCTTTTCAAGAGAACACAATTTCAATAAACTATTTTCCTCATCTTACTTATCTTTCAAGATATCTGCAAATCTCATTCAAGAGTCTAGCATACAACCACTTTCTTCTAAAAAGATATCTCTTTCTTAACGATCTTCTTCAAAAGCTGTGTATCCCCATTCTTCGGATCCGCGAGAAGGGTCTCTAGTTCGGGAATCTATCTATCCAACCAGGTTTCCAGTCTCATTGATATCAGAAAAAACAAATCCTCAGGTTTCAACAAGGGACACTCGACAAACTACCGCATTGAACGACATGAACAAACAAATCGAAGACCTACGTGCTTCGCAAACTCAACGAAGTGAAGAGATTTGTAAGGATCTAGGTGGTGAAATCTCAGCGCTTAGAGATATAATAGAAAAACACTTTGCTAATTCTCCACCCTTTAACCAACGTGAAGGATATCAAGGACAAACATCTTCTGAAGTCACAACTTCAGAAACAGAACAACGATTAGACCCACCCGATCGTTTTCCTCAAGACCAGAGCGCAACAAAAACAGACCATATGCAGAACCAAAACCAAAACCTACCTAATGGTTTATCACCACGACGAACTAAGATTTGTTTCCCTATGTTTGAAGGTTCAGCACTCCGAGGGTGGATTTACCGTTGCGAAAAATTCTTCACGATTGATAACACTCCACCAGAACTGAATGGTTCGTCTGGCGTCTCTACATATAACCATCAAAGCTCTGCAATGGCATCACACCTATCTTGACAATCGCTACAACATCTTCCCTCTATGGCCAGAATACGTTGGCTGCATTATCTGA